>JAEQBH010003084.1:0-95214 GCA_016808115.1 Tetrastigma voinierianum
GAAACTAGGGAACCCTACATTCATTCCTAAAAATCATTGAAATCATCTGGCTCAATTTAGCGAACCCGTTTCACTCGCCATTTTCAAAATTTCTCAATCCAATCAATACACGATCAACACACAAATGCATAATTTTTTCTCACTGTAAAATAGCTATGGAGTGCCACTTCGCTACTCCATTTGATTTTCAAAAAATTTGTATCAATTCTATTCTGCCTGGGGACTGATCAACACTCCCAATCCGCCATTCGACTCAAACATTCGTAAAACACTTAAAATGAGAATAAAACCCAAGTAGGGAGAAACCCCTACCTCAAGAGTTTGTCTGAACTTCCTTAAATCCTGACTCCACGCCGCCTTCTCCTTGTGTAGCAGCCTTTCTCATTCCGAAGACTCGCCGATGGCCTGACGTCAGATTTTTGCAGGAGAAGGAAGACCTTCTCTCACTAAACTCAACTCCATTTTCGTTTCAGCAGCTACTGCATCCCAAAAATCTGCTCCCCCACGCTTTTTGCTTTGCTTCAACATTTGAAGAGATGACATTCCATTATTTGCTTGCTGACTTAAACACCTAAATGCCTATTATGTCCCTTCATTTCCCGCTGACATTCTAAGCACTATCTCTACGTCATTTTCATCATTTCTACTCATACCACTTACGGAACATGAGTACTGTTATAGACTTTCGTCGCATCGAATTGGGTTTTATGGCACCCGAAACGTATGCCCGAAAAACGTGTAAATCTCGACCATCTCTAATTCGATGAAATTTTATGAGCTACTAGATTTCACGAGACGCATTCCAACGATGAAATCCGGCTTTCACATCCGAGATATAGAGAATAAATTATGATTTTAACCAAAATTAACAATTTTGTAATCTAATTACATTTTGCCCTTTTTTCCGTAAATTGAATTTCTGCCCTATTGTGCGGTCCTACGATCCCGCCCCGAATGGACAACTTCAGCTCATTCTCGAATCTCCTGTAATACCCAGCCAATCCCAAGAAACTACATATCTCGAAGATTGACATTCTGCCTCCCAACTCATCACGCTTTCAACTTTTCAGTCCACCGACACGCCTCGACGCCGATGCCACGTAATCCCAAAACTTCACCCGCAAGCCGTAACCGCACCATCGAACTCGACGCACGCATGATGGTCTCTCAACAACTCGTAGTCTGTAATCCCTGCGATACTCATACTCCCACTCGACCGGGAGTACCAAGATGTCATCCACAAAGACTACGACAAACCGATCTAAATATGCCTGGAATATCCCCACGCAGAGATCCATGAATGTTAGCCGGGCGCATCGCCAATCCAGCGGCATCACCGTGAACCTCAAAGTGCCCATAACTTGTCCTAAACGCCGCCTTGTGATATTTATATCCCCAACCCTGGCTTGATGGTAACTAGTGCTAAGGTCTATCTTCGAGACTCGCGCCCTCTCAACCGATTAAACGAGTCATCGATCTCGAATGGGTAACGATTCGATCAGAACTCGCTCAACTCGTCAGTCAACGCACAAAGAGAAGGGTTCGTCTTCTTCTTTGCAAACGTAACTGCAGCACCCCATGCATGGCGTTCGCTTAATGAACCTCATCCAAAGAGGCTCTGGGACTGGACTCGAGTTCCCGCAACTCAACCGGTGCCATCCCTACGCTGAGTCATGTAGATCGTGAAGTACCAAGGTGTAACTCGACAATCGGTCTACTACCCTCCTCGTGGAGGTAATCCGTAGCTCATCTAGAAAGATCCACATACTCGCATACTCACTCGAGGTAGATCTGTCCTGGGTCTCTCCTCATCCTCCGTAAGGCTCCGCTAGCCAACCCGCTTAACCGGTCTCCGACACTGACTCATACTATACGGGGCAAATGTCATGCTTGGCCTCCTCGAAATACCACACTTAGTACGCCCCGTGTAGCTGTGAACCTCCTACGCCTCACAATCGAGCAACAACCCCGCGTCAAGCGCCAATCCATCCTCTCGGGATGACGAACTCCATGTCCATGATCCCGGTGTCCACTATGAGTAGAGTCCCCGAGATCTCCAACTCGCAACCTCGACATATCATCCCTATTCTCGCCCTAATCCCTAGGGGAGAACTCACCTACAAAGGCTCCTCTAAGATCTCTAGAGGTCCTTGCCCATTTCCACCGTATTTGAGCCTCACTCTCTAGCTCGAACACAACTAGTCTAATCCTGGTAGTGTCAGAGGTAATCTCCATAGCCTCTAACACCCTTCTCATTCTCAGATGAGCCAATGTCTCCACCACGGTCTCCTCCCCGTGGAACAGGATGATATGTCCCACCTCCTGAGAGCACCAGCATCTCCTTGACTACTCCGTCGCACTACCGTGCTATAGTCACAAGAATACCTACAATTTCACAAAGGCTCGCGACAACATCGTGGCGCTCGATCACACCCCCGCGGACGCCCTCTACGTCCCTGGTCCTCGACTAGCCATCTACGTATTCCACGGCAACAAGAATCATTTCATTTTCATTTCACTTAACTAGCAATGCCTATGCCAATTACTAATGGGATTTAACAACCATGAACTCATTCGCTCATTTCTAAGTGGCGCTAAATTCAACCACTAATTCATTTATTTCAATAAATTCCAAGTTTTCTTGTTCCTTTCAAAAGATAGTAAACCCCTAAGGTCATAGTTCCTAACCTTAGCATTCACCCTTTCCTATACGCATTACACCATGATTATAATTTCTACAAGAACAACCGCGCAATCACACCCTATATACATCATACCGTATATGTCCCCACGCAATTTGAAACATGGCACCACTGAATCAAAACATGCAACATCATATTATCTCCAAAGGCAATGCAATCTCGAGACACTATTCATACACGTAATTAGTTTATATGACACTGTCCTCGTGATTTACGTGCAATGCAAGGCAATCAATTATACATTTAAAATATTTTTATCAAAATTTCATTTTTGAAAATTTTATTTTTCAAAATTTCGCTTAATTTTATTTGACGGATTTTATTTAATTCAATATTTATTTTTTTTCATTTTTCGTTTTTTTTCCAAATATTTGAAACACCCAAAAAACATATCCATGTTTTTTTTTCATTGGGCCACGCTACATCAAATAAACTTAGCAAAGTTTATTTATTTGATTTTTTTCATTCTCTAAAGACACCAAAATAAACTTTATAAAATTTATTTTCTTCACTTTTTCATTTTCAAATACTGAAGATACACAAAAAATAGAGTACTATATATATATATATATATATATATATATATATATATATATATATATATATTATATTTTTTTTCATTTTCCAGAATACTCAAATAAATTTTTTTAAAATTTATTTTAATCAATTTTCGCTTTTACACACTCAGAAACCTTAGGTACCCATTATCTTCAATTCTCATTTTTTTTTTTTCCTTTAACTTTGACATTTTGTCTAAAATCTCCCCAAAACCTCTTAATCCTAAACACTAAACCTAGTGTTCAACCTTAAAATTTTATTAAAATCTCATTATCTCTACAAACCAAATAAATCGAACATAATTTATTTCATTTAGTTTCCTTTCCGCTTTATCATCAGAAACTCTCAAAATGTTCTAACACCTTAAAATTTTATTAAAAAAATTATATTTTGTCATCCATCAAACCAACAAATTGATTACAATTTATTTCGTTTTCGATTTACACACTGTAAACTCCTAAGATTCGTTTTCCAACATAATAAGTGCTAATCACCTAAGCACCCAAACATCATAACATATCACAAACCATGTTATAAACATCATTCACATAACATACAACTCATGTTATACACGTAATCACACATCAAACACCATGCATGCAGTGTTCTATTCCCGTGATTTCCTAGGTAATCTCATACCTAAACCGAACATCAAACCACCTGCGGGCGATATACTCAAACCTCGAGCTCCTGTGCATTCGTATACCCAAGCTCGATATCAAATCATGATTTCCAAACCGGGTCCGTTCATGGACACAGAATGTTCAGGACCACATTTTTTTGCCTAAAAATCTGGACAGTCTCCTTTGTACCTGAGCTCATCAAGTACAAACCAGATATAACCCGTCCCAAACATCAATATAACAATAATATGAGTAAAACTGACCACTGGGCCCATAAACAATACTCATAAAAACATATATCCAACTATATCCAATAGTTTCAAGTAGTCAAATTTAATTTTATACAACACATATATTAAAATTGGGTGAATTTAATACATATACATCATAAATCCAAAGCCACAATCCCATTTCTTTCTAAAGCTCAATCTCTAAAGATGAGCCGTTCTCACACGCTCCTTGTACTCTTCAGAAAATAATATCCTCGACAGTCAGCTAATGCTCGTGGAATCACCCTGCTGGCTACTTCCACCTAAGCGCATATGCAATGCTCCAAAGTAAACACACATTCAAGCAGTCGCATGATCCTACTTCACTGTCTAATCGACCATCTCATACCCCGAGTCCTCACCGATTCCCTCACACCTCGCCTGCTTCCTCGTATGAGACTATTATGCTTATTTGTGGACAACCCTCCGATGAATATATATATATATATCAATCACGCTCAAATGATCATGCTATTTACGGACTACCCTCCGATGTATATCAATCGGGTCAATGATGATTTATTACTTTTAGTACGACTACCCTCCGATAATTATCATTTTTTTCAGACAACCCTCCGAAACCATTCTCTCTAGACTCACCTCATGCACTCACTCCTATCGTCCTAGAGTGTCCCAGTGCATATGGAATGCATGATGTCAATTCCATTATAGTTTATCACACATGCAAATATATAAACATGCATATATTCACATAAATTTAAATCACACAATCATGTTATGTACTACTATCTCATCAAAATTAGCTCACACGGGTTAATGATTAAACACGAGAAATTTACTTGAATTATTCGACCAAATCACATTAATTCACAAAAATTATTTTGTGAACACTATTCTCTTGAATAGTGAAACCTCTGCTGCTCATTTCCAAAATCACCAATCGTTTGCTCACTTCAGGAACCCGACTTCACGCCATCTCCGGCCTCATTTCAATCAATACATGATTTATAGTATATTTGAGCCATTATCACCCAAATGCATCACGCCACCGCGCACATTTGGTTTCAATAAATTCACCACCCGGGTCCTGCCTGGGGACCGATCAACAAATTCGCTCAAAGCCTCTTCGCCAACCGGGAACATTGTAAAACACTCCTAACAAACAAAACCCAAGTAGGAGAAACTCCTACCGCGGAGCTCGTCGAACTCCTCAAACTGCCCACGTGTGTCTTCACAGAGCAAATCTTCCTTTCTTGTCCCGACGACTGCCGACGATCGGATCTCCCACGATTCTAGAGAGAAGGAGGTCCTTCTCTCTCTAAACCAAAAGAACCGCCACTGAGATCTAATCCTCTTTCAATTCACGTTTTTTGCTCATTTTGAAGAGACTACACTATTTGACATTTCTGTCTTAAAGGTCATTTAAACTTTTCCATTAATACCACTATGTCATCATTTTCCCAGCTTTGACATTCGCACTATCTCCTGCCGGGCCCATTTTCGCCATTTCTCTACTCATGCCACTTACGGCATGAGTACGTGTTATATGTGACTTTCACGCATCGAAAATCGCTTTACTTAATAATCTGAATGCGATGCCTCGAAACGCGCTAACCCGACCGTTCCTAATTCGACGAAATTCGGTCGTTAGCTAGATTTTCATGCAGACGATTCCAAAGGTGAAATCCGCTTTCATCATCCGAGATCTAGAGAATAAATTTCGGATTTTTAATCGAAATTACACCAGAGTCGAAATTACAATCAGAAATAAATTGAATTTATTTGCCATTTTTCCGTAAATTGGAATTTCTCGGGTCTTACAAACACATATATTTCTTATTATCAGTAGCCTGTAGGGATTTATTCGCCGAGGTTGGAGGGCAAGTGCTCGAGGTACAAGGTCATCTCACGAAGAACATCTCAAGGAGAAATAACACATGCAAGGACTTATGTTGCCCGAGGCCAAGGGTCGTCGAGGGCTAGCCGCCCAAGGCATAATATAACCATCTCAGGGAGAACATTACTCCTTTAGAGACTTATGCTGCCCAAGGCTCAGGGTCGTCGAGGGCTAGCCACCCAAGGCATAATATAATCATCTCAAAGAAAAATAATGTAACTTTTGTTCATGCATTTGAACAAGGGTATAATCGCCTCATTATGCGGAGATCTACCAAAATTACTTCATAAAACATGGAGGAAATAATTATCAAAAGTCAAGAGAGTTTCCCAAGGAACCCCGCTAGGATGATAGAGCTTCTATGGTCCGAGGTCCCTGTATTGTTCCCCGGGTCTTGGTCGCTCACAAGTACAGGCCCGATATGTCCTACCGCCTGGGTCATAGGAGCTCTACATGCGACTAGGCCAAGCGAGACTCCTAAAGTGTAGGACACTTGTGAATTAGAAAATTGTGATCTCGAACATGACTACAGCCATTTTAACTGAGAAACACTTCAGAAAGACGTTGCATCATCCTCCCATACTGGGTGAAGTGTTCTCTCTAAAAGGAGAATAATCATCTGTAACATGGAGATTGGCTTCAGGCGGCATGATGGACGGCGTAGTTGTTCAGGACTCCTGACTACCCAAGGTCTCCACTGGCGGCTGGGGACGTCCAAGCAAATGCAAGGCCGAGGGGCAAGATTCGTGAGAGGGATGGCAAGTAGAGGCATTTCAGAGCGGCGCTTGTAGCAGAGAGGCGTCACACTCAGGAAAGAAGCCAACTGTCGCCGACGAGTCATGCTGTCTCTTTTAGTCGCTTGTCTAGCAGCAACGTGCTTTGGTCCAATGAGGGCTCAAACTCCAAAGGTAGGTCACCCATTGATTGCACTAACGCCTTTGATATCTTAGTCGCAAAGAAGCGTGAGCTTAGCTCCTGCTTATTAAGGCACCAATGGAAAGGTCTTGGCTTTCCACAAAGTAGATCGTGACAAAAAATTTCAATTTTCCTTTTGATCTGGCCGGGGTGATGTTACAAGCTGCCATATTTAAATAGACATTTATCGGGTGCTTTACCCCTTACTTTATACTTCACTATCATATTAATCTCATACCATAAATTTTATAACGCGTGCTCCTTTGGTCCGTCACGCCTTCGTCGCTTCTTTCTCTCATGCTCGAGGTGGTTTATCTTATCAGGTGTTCGAGATCACCCTTCCAATTGCCCGAGGTTGTCGAGAGATGGGGTTTCATTGCTCAATCTTCCTACCCGTTGAGCTCAGTTTACTTTATCTCTCATGCCCGAGGTAAGTGGTTCCAATGAGCACATGATCTCCTAAGGCCCGAGGTGGTCGAGGTTGCAGTACGCCCGCCCTTCTCGCGATGCCGAGCTTGTGCCATCACATGATGCCACGTGATCTGGTTCGATCACCCATGATGAAGGTCACACGAATGCCACGTGTGTTGTAGCTATCCCATTCCAACAATGAATCTGCATTTTATAATGGAGAGATTGATAAAAATAGAATTTTTATATTTTAATAAATGTAGTTTCAAAAAGCTATCAGAGCTTTTCCTTATCGGTTGTTTATTCCTAATAAGTTATAAGAAGGATCAAAATATCTAAGAATACGATATCGATAATTGGATTTTACTGGAATATCTAAAAATATCTAGCGGGAATATCTATAAATATCTATGGATATTTTTACAAAATATCTGGCTCGATTAAAATTTTTCATATTTTAATTATATAAATGATAAGAAATGATTCATATATTAATTAAGGTAGCATTAAAAATTAAATGGATTAGTAATTATTAAATTAAATATGTTATATTTAATATATTATTCGTGATATTATTATGTTAAAGAGAAATTATTTATTTGTTTTTGTTATTATTATAAATATTATGTGTATAATGAGGAGATTCAAAATATTATATATTATAATTTTAAATTTTAAATGATATTATTTGCTTCTTTTCCTTTTCAAATTAATATTTGATTTAAAAATATTATGTTATTATATAAATAAAAATAAAATAAAATATTATAATCGATGGTAGGATTATGAACAAATAAATAATGTTTAATATAAAAGTTTGCATTATATATAATAAGTGCAATGAATGGCTTGGTGGTTGGAGGGTGCCACTTTCAGGCATTTTGGGTGGGTTCAAAACCCTATAGAAGCATTTTTTTGAGATTTTTGGAGTCAAAGAACAAAAGGAAAAAAAAATGAAAATATCAAGAAATGTCGGAAAAAATCAGAAAATCGAAATTTCGGTGGAGATATTTTATCGATCTCCAATGAAAACCGAAAATTCGATGATATTTCGACCGAAATTTCCAACATTTTGTTCCCTGGTTATAAGATATGATTAGAAATTTTTACTAAACAACTTATTAGAGATGATTGGGGGTGAATCAACTTTAACTATATAGACATGATAGAGTTGATATAAAATAATACACGTATATATAGAATAAGAGACTCAAAATTTATAAAAAAAAAGTACAAAGGTTACCTTTAGGTTCTAAAGTTTTATTTCTAGTGATTTATTTTATTTCTTTTTTAAAGGAATTTCATGATTGATTTAGTTTGAGTACGAGAGCATTTGGGAGTGAAATAGTAAAATATTTATTATATTTCATCCATACCTATAAAATATTTAAAAAAATCCATTTATAGATAAAATAAAGCACTTGCATTAGGATTTTAATTAATAATAAAATTAACAAATTTTAATAACCATAGTAAATCCTAAGATAACTTGTAATCTTAATATTCTTTAAATTCAAAATTTAAAATAAAATTTATATGATAAAATGATTTTTTAATAAAATCATGAAGATCACGTAAAATTCTATATATTTATAGTTTAATAAGTAATAGAGTCATTAACTATTTAAAATAATATATATTTTCTTGGAATTTTCAAGACAATGATCTCGTTTTTCCGTGAAATATGAGAGTATGATAAAATAGAGAATTTTGATATATATATTTTTGAAAGCTAATCACTTTACCACATTGTAGTAAAGTAAACTATCATTTAATTCTTGATATTTTAAATATGTTTACTTACATTAAAATATTTGTTCTCTTAACTTTTCTACTAGCCTATTTTCTTTTAAGCTCAATGATTTTTTTTTTTTTTATTATTGAAATCGCTCTCTTTACATCTCTTCATCCTTTTAATAAAGTGGTCATTCCATAGATATGTTGTTATTTGTTTTTCGTGATTTAGTTGTTACTGTGGGTGTGCGATTGTAGTTGCTCTATGTGTGCGACATCGCCATCTTAGGATCTGCAGTGGTCAGGCTATTTTAGTACAATGTTTGGCTATTAACGTGGTGCATTGTTTATTTGTGTTTAGGCGATTTAGGATGAGTAAAATATTATGATCAAAGACAATAAATCAAATCAATGATCACACATACAGAATGCTAGAATTGTGCAAACAATGATGATAAGAATCGAGGAAGAAAACAAGAATAACACAATACACGTATTTTACGTGGTTCGCATTATGTTTACATCCACAGGAACGATGGCTCAAAAATTTTACTATCACCTAAATAGGTTAAGGGGTTAAATAGAAGAGGTGCTTATAATAACTTTGAATATAATCAAATTACAAAAATACTATACCCTGAACATACCGTATTGCGGGGGCTTCGCCCCGCATCCCCAACCTAAAGTGAAAATAAGCCACATGTCATAACATGCAAAACAAAAGTCATGGGTGTAGTCCAATCACAATGATAATATTAAATAGATTCTTAACTATCAAATGTATAGGATCTCGAGTCAATTTCAATAGACTTAACTATCAAATGTATAGGATCCGAGTCAATTCTTAATGTATTCTAACTATCAAATGTATAGGATCCGGAAATAATTCATTATACTCATTAACTTGGATAATCGTTTTCATCCTTTATGTTTTAATGATTTTGATTCTATATTTATATACATGTATTACTAATTTGAATCAATAAAATTATATATAAAAATTACGTATTAGGGGGTCTATGGAGTTCTTCGATCAAAATAATAATTTCTAGAATGTCATATTTGAAACAGATTCTCTCTTGGGTCTGCTAATGAGGTAGCACATAGGCTAGCTACAAGTTCTCACTTTTATGCTTCTCCAATGTATTGGACTGAACCTCATGGGTTCATCCTACCTTTGTTTATATCTGATACAAAGGAGTAATGAAATATTGAAATGATTTTTGAAACAAACTATCAAAACTAAGTATTTATTTATTTATTTTTGAAGTAACTATCAAAACAGCTTATTAAAAACTATTTCATGATGCTCATAGAACAAGAAATTTATTTCGGGACCAAAAGATGATTTTCATTCTGGATAGCAATTTTTTTTTGGTAAGAAAAGTAGCAACTGATAGGCAAACGGAAATACTAAGAAAAGAAAATGTGAAAGAAAATATAATTTGGAGAAAATTAAAAATAGGCTTAAATTAATTATATATGTTTTATTCAAACTCATTTTATTTATTATTTCTAATATATAAGATTAAAATTTTAAAATAGGCAAAATTCTTGAGAAATATTGATTATATTTGATTTTCTTGTATTTTAAGTAAAAAAATTTCACAATTATAGTTTAACCCTTGTGTTTTCCTCTATGAAATACTTATTCTTTAGATCAAGAAAAGAGAAGAAAAATGGCAAAAATCGTTTAGCAATAAATCTAAGATCAAGAAAAGAAAATGGCGCTTCTCGCCTACATTATTATCAAGATAACAATCGATCATCTGAGAAAAAAAAAGAACTAAATGGCATCATATAAGGAAAATAAGCTCAGCGCGCTATGACTCACACCGAGTATATACTATTACAGCAGAAGATGCACTCGGGTTGAATACTGCATCCACCGGGTCCATCCTCTCAACGATCCGCCGCCGCCACGTCGCTCGCCGACAATTGAATCGAACTACCGCCTTCTCATCCACATCGCCCCGGTCGCCTCACTCTACGGCCACCACTCGGGCACACAAGACGCCTTGACGCTCATGAATCGGAACTCGCCGATGCTCGTCCGGACGGCGGTGGTTTCCAACCGGTGGATAAGACAGATTCGCCCGCTGCGGAGAACTGGGTCATGATCCCGCAGATGCTACGCATCGATGGTTGCAGGCCTGAGCTCGCTTTGCCCCAAACGAGGAACGCCAGAAAGCAAAATAAACCTAAGGAACTCGCCGCCGCGATGCACCTCTCGTCGCCTCCCACGCCGCTGTTTCACGCTTTGATTTGCGTGCTCTCTGCACTTCGACCCCAATATTTTCGTGTCGCTAGGATTTTTCAAGATCCTGAATTTTCTGTCTTCTGTCGATCCAACCGCTTTGAATATGATCTTGACTATGTTATTCTGCACTGGCTAATGAGCTCCGAAACCGCTGCGGTTTCGTAGTTTGATGCCGCTCGGTGACTATGCGCTCGGGTGATTTACAATAATGCCCGAAACCGCGGTGTTTCGTAGTTTGATGTTGTTCGAGACTATGCGTGTTTCCAAAGATTTCACGCATCACGACACGGAAATATATCGTCTTCGAGGAAAATCTACCTGCGCGAGTCACAACAGAATTTCGGGAAAGTGCATGCAGCATCCGCAACACACTGCCGGCCGCCACCACCTCCCCCTCCGCCTCCTCCGCCTTCGCTGAGCCTCCAAACCCGCTGCGGCAAGGCTTGGGCAGAAGATCTTCTTCGAAGACCCCAACATGATGAGGATTTCACGCCCCCATAAAGAACTGGCCGCTACTACAAAAATGATTTTAAAGTAGCTATTAAAAACTCGAATATAAGATTTCTAATCCGCCACAAAGGTATATAATACGTGGCCGCATAGCAAAAAACAAAAAGGAAAAAAAAAATTTCATTCCATCCACGGTTAAAACCAAATCTAAATTATTATTTTTGAATAAAAATTATAATATGATGCTTTTTATTAGAAAACTTAATTTAAAAAGAAAAATCAAGATATCATTAAAAATCTATTAAATGAGAAGTTTATTTAGAATTCTTAGAAATAATACCTAAATCTCCAATTATTATTTTTTCATAAGAATGTGCTTTCACAAATTTTCTTTTTAAAAGGGAACATCTTTTCGTAATTCGACACATGAAAGCTAATAATTGTAACTATTGTAGATTTTATAGTTCTTTCACCCAAAGCCCACTCCACCCAACATCTTTTGGAAAATCGATATCATAAAAAAAAAAAAAGGAAGGTTTTTATTTTTACTTATTGGGAGCATAAGCTTTATTTTGTTTTTATTTTTCACAATTCATTTCAAATTTTAGGAGAAGATATTCAACGATACAATTAAAGGGATGTTAGCATTGCCCTGCCATAGAAATAACTTAATTTTCTCCTTCTTTTTTTTTTCCTTTTATGTTTTCTTTTTATATATTACTAGAATATCGTTTAGGACCTACTTAATTAAAAAAATATATATTATCGATGAGTGTATAATGGGTATTAATAAAACTATACTAAAATGAAAGCTATTTGGTTTATCAAAATAAAAAAATAAAAAATTTCTTTAAATATTTTACTTCTAAAATTTCCTTTTTCGTGGAATATAATTATTATTTTTAGAATATTACACTACTACTCATTCGTGATATGTATAGATTGTTTAACAATATTGTTTGAAAATAGTTGGTGCACATGTACATTTTATAAACTTAATTGTTATTTAGGAGAAGATATTCAACGTTACAATTAGTTGGATGTTAAGATTGCTCATTCATATAAATAACTTAATTTTCTCCTTTTTTTTCCTTTTATGTTTTCTTTTTTATATATTACTTTGTAATATCGTTGGTAACTCACTTAATTCTTGAAAAATATATATTATCGATGAGTGTATAATGGGTAATAATAAAACTATACCAAAAATGAAAGCTATTTTCGTTGATCAAAATAAAAATAATTTTCTTTAAATATTTTACTTCTAAAATTTCCTTTTTCGTGGAATATACTGTTGCTTTTAGAATATTACATCACTACATTCTATTCTAAGTGGATATGTATAGATTGTTTAACAATATCAGTTCGAAATAAGCTATGCAACATCATTAAAAATGTACATTTTTATAAACTTAATTGTTATTTAGGAGAAGATATTCAACGTTACAATTAAAGGGATGTTAGCATTGCCCTGCCATATAAATAACTTAATTTTCTCCTTTTTTTTTCCTTTTATGTTTTCTTTTTTTATATATTACTTTGTAATATCGTTTGTAACTCACTTAATTCTCGAAAAAATATATATTATTGGATGAGTGTATAATGGGTAATAATAAAAACTATAAATAAAATGAAAGCTATTTTGGTTGATCAAAATAAAAACTAATAATAATAATTTTCTTTAAATATTTTACTCCTAAAATTTCCTTTTTTTTTCGTGGGAATATAATTATTATTTTTAGAATATTACATTTGACTACGTCTCTATTCGTGATATGTATAGATTGTTTAACAATATCACCAAAATAGTTAAGGTAATACATTAAAATGTACATTTTTATAAACTTAATTGTTATTTAGAGAAGATATTCAACGTTACAATTAAAGGGCTAGCATTGCCTCGCCATATAAATAACTTAATTTTCTCCTTTTTTTTTTCCTTTTATGTTTTCTTTTTTTTTTATATATTACTTGTGTTTGTAACTCACTTAATTCTTGAAAAATATATATTATTGGATGAGAGTGTATAATGGGTAATAATAAAACTATACCAAAATGAAAGCTATTTTGGTTGATCAAATAAAAAAAATAAAAAATAATTTTCTTTATAGGTTTACTTCTAAAATTTTTCTGTGGAATATAATTATTATTTTTAGAATATTACACGACTAATGCCTCTCTATTCGGTGATATGTGTATAGATTGTTTAACAATATTGCCTCGAAATAGTAAAGTAATACATTAAAATGTACATTTTTATAAACTTAATTGTTATTTTGTGGTTTCTCGTGACTTTATTTTTCCTAGGAATAAAAATGTAGGCATATCTTTTTTTTTTTGACCAGAATTGAAGAGATTGACTTTGAGGAATAAGGTTGGTTTAATTCGCCAATGGAATAAGCCTCTTTTTCCACAGCATCTTTTCTTCCATGCATCTTTTCCAACCTTTAATCCACTTTTGGAATTTATCATCAAGTAAATATGGTAGTAGCATCTATGATCATACGTTAAAACTAATACCATATCTATTACCACAGCGTAGGGGTATTTTTTTTTTTTAAAAATTTTACTTTTTAAAACCTTCTAATTTATTTTTTTATCATTTAATGGACTTTTTCTTACTACACAATAAAGCAAAAGCCGCGACCATTCATCAATGTACTAAAGCAAACTATTACCATAACATATCGACCACCTATTATCATAATAAAGTTACTATTATAACTGTCGACGAGGGTTTTTTTTCTTTTGAAAATTTGACTTTTAAAACCTATAATTCTGATTTCTTGATCATTTATTTATGTACAAATAATTTTATAAAGGTAAGGAAACCAACTTTTCCCATATATATATATTTAAGTATATATTCATTTTGTATTAAATCTTTAGTATTTTATTTTTTATAAATTTAATTATTAGGACTCCATCTCCTGGACCCCCTCCCCTATACCCACCTTCTCTAGCTTTAATCACTTCTTGAACTAGAACTTATTAACATTTCCTTGTGTGCTCATGTAATTACTAATTCTTGAGATTATAAAACAAGTAATATTTTCAGAAGCATTTTGTCAGACTATAAAATATATGTATATACGAGTACCACCGGATAGAATGGTCAAGAATAATAATACTGGTCCGGCGAGTGACTCCGCCGGTCGCTTACTGTTTCATGAAATGGGCGCGATCGCAGAAGTCATTTTGCAAAATCACACTGCTTTAGAAATCGCTGGCTCCTTCCACGTGATTCCAATGTTAAGAAGAAAAGCTGGACCTTCCAAACTCCCTCTCTCTCTCTCCTCCTCTCTCCTCTACCCCTCAACCCCATTCGAGATATTAAGAATAATGTAACATCTAAATTATTATAAATAAATTTATTTATAATAAAATTTATTATTAATATCTTAATTTATTTAAAATTAAGAAATAATGACTTTTCATTTAATAGATTTAAAAAATTAAAATAAAATTTTAATAATGTTTGCCTTAATTTGTCTATTACACAAATATTAGTAAAGCATTAGAATTTAAATAAGTAAATTCTAAGATTTTACTAATATTGCATGCATAATTTATTTTCTTTTACATTTATAATTTTGATATTTTGAATCCATTTTGATATTTTTAAAATTTGTATAGAATATTAAACATAAAATTTTTAAAATTAAAGTATCATTATTTTTAAATATAAATAAAATTATTCGTTATTCAATTTTTATTAACATTTAATTTAATTTTTAAAATCTACTAAATGAAAATTAAATATTATTTCTAATTTTAAATAAATTAAGATATTTTATAATAAATTTTATTATAAATATATTTATTTGGCACAATTTTAAAGGATGTTTGATTAGGGTGCAATGTAATACATTAGTGAATTAAGGGGTTACACACGTTATAACTCGAATGGGGTCGAGGGGAGACGAGAGGAGGAGAGAGGAGAGAGGAGAGAGAGAGTCAGAAGGTCTCCAATTTTTCTTGACATTGGAATATGTGAGCCAATATTGATTTTGAAAATAGATTAATGATTTTGCAAATAATTCTCCGATCATATCTTGATTTGTGAGTTTCATGGAAATTAGACAAGCAGTCACTATTACTACCCAAAGTTGGCAATTATTTTATTCTTATTTCTTTTCCGTCTAGTGACTTTCATTATATACATATATTTTGGAAGATAATCGTTGTAATGCTTAAAAATAATACTAGGTTTTTATAATCTCAAAATTAATTAATTTAAATGGGCACACAAGTGTTAATAAGATCTGGGCTCAAAACAATCATTCTTGCCTATAAATACAAATGGGTCCCGCGATCTTACAAAACACTTTCAATCTTACTTTTCTTCTCGCAAACTGAATATTTTGTTTTTTTTCGTTGTTCCTACTACATGTAGTTCATTCGCTTTGAACGTTGTATCATAAGGAATCAAATTCCTAAGGACGTGTTTTATACATGCCCTGGCTTACCGATTCATTTTATAGGTTCATACTAATCCCAAACCTCTTCGAATTCCTATTTCTCATTTTACAAAGCCATGGTTCTCCCGTTTCCTCGCCGGTTTTCTTCATCTGAGTTATGACCTTATGCAACCAAGATTTATAACACTCTATCCCCATAACATTATCACATCTTCAAAGGTAGAAGTCGAAGGTTTTTTTTTTCCGTCAGATTTCCACTAATATAGTCGGCCGCCCACGCAGCCAGCATAACAATGGAAAGCATGATTAGAAAGAATCAAGGCTGTCGCCCACCGGCCGCCACTTCCACCGCCCTGGCCTCGAGCTCCGCCCACCCTTGTACCTCCTATGCCATCTCAACTGGCGAGCAAGAACCCCAACTGATGATGATGACCAATGTTGTGGATGACATGATCAGGGGCCATTTCCAAAAGCCGATTAGGCCCCATAATCAATCCTTAAAATCAAGATCAACACTCGAAAATAATCTCATCTCCATCAATCCCCTTAATCTATCAACACCTCGAAAATAATCCACCTTAATCGATCTTGTAGTTCTAACACTCAAGATTCACCGCTGTTCTTCTCGAGTCTCTATCGGAATCGACCTATGATAGTGAGTGGGCCAGCAGGAAACCACACCTTGGCATGGATGATAGGAAATTGAGACGGTCTGCTTTTATCTCTTTATTTTCAAATGATGTATCAATTAATTTTGTTTTTCCTTCAATGATGGGGAGAACTCTAATTAAGTGTTTCCACTGTGATCCGCTTCGCTCACACATGCTTCTTTGAAACTGAGTTTCTTCTAAAAAAATTAAGCTTTGCCATGGCTTGGTCTAGTCGATTCCTCGTTGAAATCCTCCCTACCGCTCTTCTCAGAACTTCTGCTGTGAGGTCGTTTTGTGAAAGGCTGAATAGCACCTCATGGATTCCTTATCCATTTAGTTTTCATTTCCAGATATCACACCTGCAATACGTACCAAAAGCAAGTCACACGTTATAATCCTAGTAGTAGATGTCACTGCTTAAAAATCATATGCTTAATTCCACCTCCAACCCCTCGCTAATAAATGTAAAAATCTTATCTATTTAAAAATTAATAAAAGACCTAAATACTGATATGCTAATTAATAACAACATTATTTCAAACTACACCCTTCTAAAAGGTCCGTGATCTGGATGGTAATGGAACTATTAATTTAACAAAATTTTGATACCGAATGCAACCGAAATAGGCTATAATACAGCCATTTATAAAGCACAAAATTCAACCCGTTTATTTCTTCATTTTACTTAGTGTTCATTCAAAAATGATGATGACTAATTAAATGTCAATGTCCCTAGATAGTGTGCAATAAGTTTCTACCATAAATCTAGATCGAGAAAGGCTAATCCACTCCTTTTCTCTCGAAAGCAGAAACTCAGTTTGAAAGAAGCCCAGGAGCCAAACAAATCACAATTGGAAACGCCACTGTAGTTCTCCCCATCATTGAAAGAATAACAAAAATAATTGATACATCATTTGAAAATAAAAGAGTATGAAAGCAGACTGCTCTACCTCCTCACATCCATGCCAAGGTGTGGTTTTCTACCCCCGTCCCACTCACCGCCATAGATCTCTGCCCAAAGGAGACCTTAAGAACCAACAAGAAAATTAACATGAGACTACAAGATCGCTAAGATTGGATTATTTGCAGGCCACACCGACATGGGATCGACATGTGGCTCAATCCTTCCGAAATGGCCAATCATGCCATCATCACACCAGGGCTGCCCAGTTAAGATGGCATAGGAGGTACAAGAGCCGACTGAGCCCGAGACCGGAGAGGCGGTGGATGTGACGCCCAAACCCGGTGTCCAAAGGATCACCCGTCAACCCGCGGAAATCTACATGTCTCATGTCATGAGGCACGTACATGTGCAACAATGGCCACTTGGGCCTACACATCCTGCTCATAAGAATGCACATTTTATACAAAAATGATTTATTACAATTGTATTTAATTACAATTTATACAAAACTGGGTCTCTTGCCCAGAATTTTACAAAATACAAGAAAATACAAGATAAGGCCATCTTGGCCGTTTCTTCACCTCTAAGGCCCCGTAAGCGTTCTATCCCCAAGCGTGTCTCTGCATCTAAAAAATAAATCCCACGACTGTAATGAGCAGTTCCCGCAGCGGAATTTCCCTACTCGGGTTACTCCCACCCAAGTGCGCAATGCAATGGCACACACATTCAACACATGCTAATATATCACTCATGCATATATTAACAAAATTAAATCCATACATCATGTTATTCGGGCTTATAATAATAACATAAACTTAGCTCTCTATGGGCTATGCATAAACCCGCAATATCTTGGAACTACTCCACACATCACACAAACATGTTATCTTCTCATGGAAATAACACCAAAATCACACACTCACACAAACAACCGGGACCGTCTAAACCATTCTGGGGATTTCTTAACTCTGGCCCAAAGCTTTTGAACCGAAACCACGTCATCCAGCCTCAACAAATCCCCATCCACATAAGGCCCTGGGACAAAAAGTAAAGCGAAGTAGAGAAAACCCTCACCTTCTCGGAGTTTGCTCAACTCCCCAACCGTACTCACACGCAGCCCCTCGACGCAGTGCACCAACTTTGCTCACAATAAGGAAAATGACTCATCCGATCGTCAGAGATCTTAGAGAGAGAGTCAGACTTTCTTCTCTCTAAAATGGAGATCCAAGCTCCCGTGCAAGACTCCTTCTTCCCCACGCTTTTCTCTTTTCCTTTTCTTTTATTTCATTTTCCCGTTTGCTTTTCTTTTCTTTTTCCATTTCTTCTCATTTTCCCATTTTCTCATTTCTCTTGCCTTTCTCTCCCCTTTCGGAGAATTGACCGTATAATAAAGTGAGGAAATTTCCTCCTCACCTTCCTGCTTCAAACATGCACACCTTTTTCCCTTTTTATTTTATTTCATAATTCCTTCTTTATGACATCATTACCCACATGGCTCAATGTGAGCCATGGGATCCCTTTTTCCACACATGGCTCATTGTGAGCCACTACTTTTGATGCCAAGTGTCACACACTTGTGGTGCCATGTGGCATCCTCTTATCTTGCCATGTGTCATCCGACACCCCACGCCTCGAAAAACGTGAAATCCCGACTACCTCGGAATCCAACGAAATTCGACGTGGTATCTAGATTTCGCGAGACGATTCCAACGGTGAAGTCCGTTTCGTCATCCGAGATCTAGAAAAATTCTGATTTTCAACCGAAATTACTATTTTATCCTTCGTTAGGAAATATGGATTTTCCGGTTCACAAAGGGAAGTGGCAAAGAAATGGCCACTTCAACGCGATTCTTTCGATCATTCCTTCATCATATGCCAGAAACAATCGGGCAACCCATTATATTAGTAGAAAATACGGTAAAACAGAAAAAAGAAAAGAAAAAGACTTAACTTCTACTAACCCTAAGAAGATTTGCTAATGTTACTGTGGATAGTGTTATAAATCTTTTGTTGCACTATAAGCCTGGGTTCCCATTTTTTTAATTCAATAACACCTGATAAATACGTGAAAATAAAGCAGGTTTATTTGTTTATGGTTTTTGAAATTTGTTTTTTTGTTTCGAAAAACAAGGGGAACAAGGAAAACACAAAGTCCACTTTTGGTTCTAGTTTTTTTTTTTTTTTTTGCTCGAAAACACGGAGAAAACAAAAATACTTAATTCAGAGAACAAGAACAATTTTTAGGAATTACCAAAATAGTGTTCTTTATGTTTTCAAAACATGTTCTCAAGAACATTTTTAAAAAACATGAACAAAACATGCCCCTAAACTGAATAATAACATTTTCAAGAGGACACTAAATTGTGTTCTTCATATGTTCTCAAAAAACAAGCCAAAAATAGGAACTAAACAAAACCCTAAGATTTTGATCAATAGGATTCGTGTGAGAAAGGGGTTGAACTCCTACCATATTTTATCCCTTTCCTCTCTTCCACCTAAGCCAATTGGTTCAAGAAATTATTGTCCATTTTCAATACGAACCTAGTGTTCCTTAAATGCACTGAGGAGTGAGCAAAAGCTTATTTTTAGCCCCGTTTCTTATAGAAAAGGTAGATAAATAAAGAGAGATTTTGGTTTGAAAGTGAAAAGCCAATATTACATATAGAGAGATCTGTTAATTCTAAAGCTTTCACCTTTCTTTCCATTTCATCAAATATACCGAAACTTCTTCCGTTTAGACTTTTTGGAGCGTAAAGCCTAGCTTGAAAGGATCCTACGAACAAAAAGAAAAAAACTGAAACGATCAAAGATAGAAATTAATAGAGAGCTGGAATCAATATAGAAACTAACAAGTTCCTACAAACTCGCAAGCCTCTTGATCATGAAAAAAATGGTCCACCTTTGAGCTGGGATCCATGTTAGAATTGCCGGTGTTCCTATCCGATTGACCTTGTTAGATTTCTAAAGTTGACGTAATTTGAAGGAACATCACCGCGAACCCAGATTGGTGCCGCTTTATCGACGGAGTTGCATCAAAATTCTTTTCGTTCCTCACATCTGAGTATCGTTTCATGAGCTTACCTTGGTAAGGTTTTAGTTGTCGTTTCATCATCGCTCTACCGCTGCCATCTCCACCATGGTTGGATGGCGGAGGGTTTCTCAATAAAGGAGTTGTAAACGAACACCTACCCGAGAAATTAACTTAAAGGCCTGGCCACCAGTAGATGAAGGTCATTGGGGTTTTTGCTATATCTAATTGCAACCCATGGGACAAGATGGCTTCCCATTCTCCATTTCGCAACAAGACTACCTCGCAAAACAAGCAAGAAATGCCGCTTTAGCGTAAAGCCAAGAAGATTTTGATAAGATGACTCACTTTACTTTAGTAGAATTAGAAAACCCACCATCAAGGGACATGATATTAAAAAGAAAAAAACTATGCATTTAGTCATATTTATAAAACATTTCCCACGTTCAATTGTCCTAAAATGTAACAATTAATGGCAAATATGATTCTCCTGTATGGTTTCCTCCTTATTTTCTTTCCAACTCGAGCTAAGCCAACCCACTCGGGAAGACTATTATGGAGAGGAAAGCATGGTCATACAACAAAACAAGAACACTAACAAAAACAAAATCTATCTCTGATATCAAAGTGTAAAACTCAGACATTGCAAGGTTTTGCGTATGGCAATCGAAAGGATTCTAGAGCACCAAAAGTTCAGTTTCAAACTTATCAAATTTATATCACATGTTGAAATGATTTTGGATTTCCAATGAATGTACTTTTTAATTACCCATCTTTCTATTAACGTTTTTTGAAAGCATATAAGGAAGTAACACATTTGGTAAATTTACATAATTATATTCTAATCTTAAAAAAACATATGTATATTTCAGAAACATATGTAATTCGGAGAACTCCACTTTGGCAGAAATCTCTGGGCTTGAAAGAAGCCTATGCGAGCCAAACATATCACAATTGAAAGTGACTAGAGTTCTCCCCATCATTGAAAGAATAACCAAAATAATTGATACATCATTTGAAAATAAAAGAGTTGAAGACTGCCTCAATTTCTAGTCATCCATGCCTAGGTGTGGCTTTCTACCCCCGGCCCCACTAACGTCATGTATTCAGTTTCGAGGAGACTCCAAGAACCAACAAGTAGGTATCGGCATTTGAGACTCCAAGATCAGTCAAGATTGGATTATTTTCATGGTGTTGATACTGATTATGGGGTCTAATCCGTCTAGAAATGGCCTGACATGTCAGCCCTTAACATTAGCCATCATCATCAAGTGGGCCGTCTCCCAAGTCAGAGATGGCATAGGAGGTGCTATGGCTGAAGGTGCCATGTAATCGAGGAGGCAGGAAGTGGCAATGTTGGCGATCAACGCGATTCTTCGATCATGCCTTCCATTGTTATGCCTAAGAAACAATTGAGTAACCTGGCCATATTAGTAGAAAATACGTAAAATGTGAAAAATAAAGACTCAACTTCTACTAACCCTAAGAAGATGCAATAATGTTATGGGATAGAGTGTTATAACCAAGCTGTGCAGCCGAACCCGATGAAGACAACTAGTAGGGAAACAGAGAACACCGGTGAACTCAGAAATGAGAGAAATACAGACTGGAAGAGGTTCTGATTGATCAGAACCTATAAAATGAATCTAAACTCTGCTATGTGTATAAAATACCGTCCTTAGGAATTTGATTCCCTAGGATACAACAATCCCCGTGAAAGCCGAAGATGAACTCTGGAGCAGGCAGAGAAGAGCAAATGTTCTAAGTTGCAGAAGAAAAATGAGTACGTTATTTCAAACATGTCACCAAGTATAACCCTACTTTAATTTCAGTCTGCAATTTGAAGAACGACCAGAAATTTCCGAACCATTTATGACTAAAATGCTCCTAGTGGGGTCAGATATCATGGATTTATTTTGTCCTAAGAATATTCAGAGATGTTCTTTTAAAACAAAAGATTAAAAAATTTTTTTTTCAAAAGAAAATAATTTCATCGAGTTCAACTAGCAATGCATCAATAGAAACATATAACGGTAATTGAGCTAAGGTTACAAAATTGAACCTTACTTAAAATTTCAAGTGTACCGCTGGCCTCGAGAATGGCCCATTTTCTTTGTTTTATGCTCCTTCTCCTCCGGTTTTGATCCGCAATACCGAGTTCACCTGGATTCTCAGGCTCAAGTCGACCAATACTCATGAGTTTAGCCGGAAAACTAAAAATAGCCACAAAATGTGATCGTAGTATAGCCTGACATTAATAAAAAATCGGGTTAATTGGGTTGATTATCACACAAAAGTGCTCAAACCTCCAATAAACAGGTTCAAAATAGCACTATTCGGGGCACTAATCGCTTGGTAACCGACACAACATTTTGTGTTTGTTCATGCTCTGCAATGGGACAACGCCTAACAAAGTCGACTGATTGAAATGGTAAAAGAAATTATGTGGCTCCGTATCAAAGTGTCGATGATCCTCCTAAAGAAAGACCCACCAATTATGGTTAGACATAGTCCCTAGCTATGAGTGCTATAAAGTGTTTTGGTTTATGAACCCTGAGACACAAAATCCGCTACCACAAAAAGAAGCATGGGTTTTGAATATAAAATGATCATTGTGAGGTATCATCCAAAAAAAAGTTGGGTTTATAAACAAATGAAATTTGTTTTTAAAATGATAATCGACGTTCATCCGTATCGACCGCTTCACACACGGGCTAGTATCAGGTGAGGGAGTCGATGAGGACTCTGGGCGATGAGTTTGATCATTTCTGCATGGTGCATGTGATCTCCATATGGAATTGACATGTTCTCGTTGGAATGTGATTTGAACGGTGAGTGGACATTGCATGTGCACTCTAAGTGTGAATTAGCCCTCAGAGTATTCTCTATTGGGCATGCTCACCCTTTATGGGAAAACATTTGTGTGTAAGACAGACACCTGGGTGGACTCGCCATCTACAAGAATTGTGAAGAAGGCCTATTATGTGCCTTGATATTCATTTTGTAAAATATATTAGAACAATTTCTGTTGTATATGATTTTGTATAAGAGTGTTGTATAAACTGTGAAGGGACTATTGTGACATATTCATGGGCATATTTTGAGTATGGTTGAAAGGGCCCGACAATACTTATAATTTGCTAAAGAGTCTCAGAATGTGAGACACGATAGTGTGGTATCGAGATATGTGATACCCATAGGTATTCCGCAGCATATTATCAACGAGACCTTCTGGGTTTTGAGGGGTCACATGTTAGATCGAGACCTCTTTCCCAAGCTCCTTACTCCAATGACTCCACCAAAGTTGATAGAAAGGCGAAGCAATGAATCCGATTTTCGATGCGGGCTTATCCACCACAGCAATCGCATCTGGGCACTTGTCACTCAAAAGTTACAAGATTGATCGTCTTGATGTGTGTAGATTAATGAAAGACCGAACAGTCATGATCAAGAACAAGTATCCGATACCTTCACGCGTAATTGTTCAATTTGATCGAAGCAAGGCTCAGTACTTCACAAGCCAGACTTGTGATTAGGATATTGGCAAGTGCGCGTGGTTGAAGGATGAGGCAAAGACTACAAGTGGACGTGGTATGGAAGCTTCGAGTTTAGTCATGCCTTCTGACGACTCTCAACGCCCTCACGCACATTTTTAGTGTAACTCATGAATGATGTCCTATTCGACTCTGACTCATTCGTGAGTGGCAGGTTTTGAACGACATAGCGATCTGCTACAACCTGACTTTTAAGATCACTTGGGTACACCTCGAGAGTTATTTGATAGACTCGAGGCGTAATCAGTTGTATGTTAAGAAGGAAAAGTAAGAGTTTTCCCCATATCGAGATCAAGTTTCTTGTAGTCACTCCGATTTCCAAGTCTCATATTCGATGGATGGTGCAAAGGTGGCAAGAATTGAGATCGCTACCAACCAAGGTCACCAAACTTCTATCTTTTCTGCTTTTAGCAAACTACTACAAGATATTCATCATGTGGCTATTTTAAGATAGCTCTGGTCTCTCGCCGCATCTTTGAAGAAAGAGAGGAAGTGAAATTTGGGATGTAGAGTGCCAAGTCAGTCAAACCTCAAGATGCAATCACCTCGCAGCCATAGTTCGCAGACCGTCGACTTAGAGCCGTTGCCAAGTGTCACACCCGATTTGTCGATTGTATTCTAGGTGGTGTGATGAGTATACTTATACCCATTTTATCCTCATGTGTTACTTATATTTTTAGTAGTTTTATCATATAAATAAGCATCTAATGCTCTAAATGTTCAATTCAAGTGATTAGGTCAACCATGAGCGATATGGAGTAAAAATAAAGAGATAAAGCCCAAAATTCAGCAAACTACACATGCAGCAGCTATTGTGGGACATGCTTTAGCTTTAAGATGGTCCTAAATGGATAAGCAAAATTTATATGGATGGATAGGGACTTCAGGTTTCCAAATATACCTTATTCACTCCATTTGGACTTCAAATGATCAAGTTATGACTCTTGGTAGTTGAAGGAAGAAGTAAAGAGAGCCTGCAAGTGACAAGTTAGGAGAATTTTGTACATTCAGTCTTTATCATAATTCTAAAGTGTTTTTCCGGCTACATCCAGATTTTACACTTCAAGAGCTTTCCAACTATCAAGAACACCAAAATCAAGTTCTGATGACAAATATGGCCTTATTTAAGTTGGTCCAAAATCAGGAAAGCCGCAAAGAAAGTCACAACGTTGTAGAGATCAGAAACGCAGCATCCGATGTCGCGACGCTGACAAACGACGCCAACGCTCGAGGTTGGCTTCGCCGATTTTCAGCCTATTTCAGCCCATAATGAGGGTTTTAAAGCTCAAACCCCAAGAAGACAAAAGGAGACGGCTAGGGCTCGGAGAAGGGGACTTTGTCCACACTTTGGGACCAAGGAAGAGGTTGTGAGCTGTTTTTGAAGATTTGGGAGAAGATCATGAGAATTGTAAGAAAACCCTAGTTCACCATCATTTTGACCATTAGAGTTTCTTCTTTCTCTTTTCTATGTTTTGTCCCCAAATTTATGATGTATCAAACCTCTATTACGTTTCCTAACTTTAGCCTAGGTTTGCCGATTTCAGACATGAATCTTATATTTATTCGTCAATTTTCCTTTTTCTATTGTTTCTCTGTGATTGTCTATCTATTGATTCATGATTGTCTAATTTACATATTAATTTCTAGCTAATCTCAATATAGTGAGTGGTTCTTCGCGAGATCTAAGAAAGGAGTAAAGAACTAGACATAGATGAATCAACCTAATTAGCTTGGTAGTGTAGAAATTACCGGTAATTCAGAGGCATGTGAGATTCTTCGATCTAAAGCATCTCTAATGCTTAGGGTTGAGCTGAGAAGCAAAAGATCTAGTGTTAGTTTGTATGTTATCCGACCTCGAGAGAGACTTATAATTAAATTAGGCAAGAGTCACTCTAGAAAGCATTTTCATGAAACAATAGAGTAGAATTTTGACTTAGACCCTAGGAATTTATCATCTCTGCATCCCTTAGCTGAAGTAACTCATTTAGTTATATTTTAGAAATTTCCATTGGGCTTAGCTTTAAATTCTGTTTACTATCACAATTGTTAGTTTGAGTTATTAGAGAAGTATTAGGTAATTTTGGTACTTAGCCTCCCATTTTCCCCCGTGGATCGATATCCCGCACTTTTAGGTACACTTTTATTACTCGACAAGTTTATTACTCATGGTTAGGAATTCTTTGCACACTTTATCGCACATATTTTAAAACACAATCACTAAAACGCCTATCAAGTTTTTTGGCATCAAGCAATGGGAAAATCATGATGATAATATCAATACTAAGTTCTTTAGTACTTCAAACATTTTTTTTTATGTATATATATGTGTATTTTTAAGTTTTTTGATACTTTTGTTTTCTTTTGTAAGAGTACTATGCCAAAATCACAAATGGATCCGATCAACAAGTTGACAAATGCATTGGCTCATGAGTAGCAACTAAGAATCGACAGTGGCGATGAGAGCGTAAAAAAGTGACAACTCAAATGAGAGTCCAGCCCAGTAACGGCTCATATGCATCCAATGGATTATGCTCGGTATGGAGGTACCCAGTACTTGAACAATCACTAATTTTGGATGGAGCAGCCACCACCCAAACACCTCATGGAATACAAGGTATACCACTCTTCAATCTCCACAAGTCCAAAGATCCAATCTTAGAAGAAGCTATGGATAATTAAGAAGAGCTCAAAGCTGAATCTACCATGGCATAACCTGAATTTTTTCAAGATCAATGGCTAAAATGGACCACTCTCGATTTAGGTTGCCTAGGTTTCTTGATCGAATGAGATAAGTCAACCTCATATGAGAGAATGACAACAAAGTTAGAAATTTGCCATGTAGGCTGTATTGAAAAGTTCATGCTGAATGCGCAACATGCTAAAGTTCAATTCATGGAATTGCGAGAAATTTATGTTGAAGTCAGCACAACGCCCACATTCGAGCTTGAAGAAGAGATGGCTCCAAAAGTATTTGTATACTCCTTTGGATTCGAAGAACAACCCTAAATAAGAGGAGAGTATGGTATAAGAAGAACTAGTGGCAAAATATATGAAGAAACAGATAATATGGTACAATGTCCTTTGAAGGACAACATGAGTTGCCGTCTACTCTTAGGGTAGAATGAAGGAAAACTTGAGCTATAATGAAGAAATCACCTCAAGGGATAATGAAGAACTCGAGAAGTTTCAAACAGTGGAGAATGATGCACAAAATTTTGAAACCTTAGTTGTGAAGGAAGATGAACCAACTTCTCCGGAATCACATGAAAAGACAAATGATAAAGTTGTGAAAACTATTCCGGAGATGACTTTTGGGTTCTAATGCATGAAAGTGAAAATGAGGAAAAAAAAAACTGACACTAGAGGTGGATGAGTACATCATTCACTTGAACAACGAATTGAGAGGAATCATTGTAATTAAAAAAAATGAAAATAATAGAAAATATAAAAAATATAATGATCTTGGAAGATTATGTGTTTAAGTTGCTAATTGAGCACAATTATCGCCTCTTAGAAAAGGATGGAGGCGAGTACAACATATCCATACTTGGTATACCTAGTCGACTGAAACTGAAAAATTGGGAGGCAGCTTGAGTTCAAAAAAATTTGTTAGCTAGCCCACTGCCGCTGCCACAAAGATTTTTTTTTTTCAATTTCTTAGTTAGTTTAAGTTTGTTTTTGAATAAATTTTCTTGCTTGATCTTGCTTTTGGTTTTAAGTTTGGGATTTTTGTTTTTGAAGATTCAAAGTTGGTTTGTGAAGCTAAACGTTGGAAATCTCAAGTTCACTCAATTTAGGAGGCTTAAAGAACCAAAGAGGAAACCATATTCAAGCATCCCCTTCATTTGAACTAAGGTCTAATCCCTCTTAACACCTTTGCCTCCAAAGCGAGCCATTCATTGAGCAACTTTCGTAGACTCGACCAACCTTGAAGGAGAGTACCATCATCCATTCTGCTTTTGTTTCACATCGAGGACAATGTTTAATTCAAGCTCGGGTGGGTTGATTTCAAAAAATTCAAAAAAAATTTTCAAAAATCCACAGATTCGATCTCCCCATCCGTTTTAGTTATGTCCTTTAGTTGTTTGGTTGTCGCTTGCATGTGAGTTTTTCTTTCTTTATTTTGTTTGTTTTGTGTCTCACATGAGTTAGGTTGGTGCTTTTGTAGTAATGGTTTTGAGGAATGCATCGGGTTTTGTGCTTAAATTGCTTCTTAGTCAAATTTGGGATACCTTTTGCATTTGTTTGATTTAGACTTGAGTGTATCTTTGATTGTGGGAGACTTAGCTTCGAATAGCCCCATTGTTTCTCAAGAAATCATTTCTTAATGAAACTCCCATGCACACACAATACTCAGCCTCATTTATACACTGCTCCATCATCTTCTTCTCAAATCAACCTACCGAGAGACCTTAACTTCTACAAAGGATGAGACACCTCAATAAATAGGATTTACAGCCCCAACTGAAAAGGAAGAAAAAGAAAAATAAAAGAAAATGAGAAAAAAAGAAAGAAAAAGAAAAAGAAAAAAAAAGAGAAAAGAAAGAAAAAACAAATAAGTGAGTTTACTCACAAGTAGGTGCTTTGGTTTTTAGTTGAGCGTTCGGGGTGAAGTTCAAGGGAAACTAAATGCCTAGTGCCCTTAACCAACTGGTGGGGAGTCAACCAATGGATCCCTCTACATGGACACTTTTCTAAAACTCCTTAGCATTGCTTCCTACTTTTTAGTTTTAGTTGTTGAATAAAAGGTGCGTTTCTATCCCTGCTTTCGTTAATTTTCTTCTCAAATAGAGTGGAGCTGAGCTGTTTTCAAAGAGTTTTTTGGAACCTTAGTCTATATTTGAGACCTAAAACATTATTTACACCGAGTCCCTTTAGGAAAGATCGATTGAGGGCTTGAAGCAAACTTGCTTTGATCAACATACCCTTTGAATGCCTTTGCCTTTTTAGAGATGATAATTGTTTTGCATCCCATTTTGGCTAACATGTTTTCTTAAAATATTCCAAGCTTTCTCTTAACTTGTACTAGCACCATTCTCATACTCATATCTATCTTAGTGTTTTTTCTTTATGTTCAGGTTTCCTCATTGGGGACAAGCAAAATTTAAGTTCGGGGTGTGATGAATATACTTATACTCATTTTATCACTATCTTTACTTATATTTTTAGTAGTTTTATCATATGAATAGAGATCTAATGCCTAAATGTTCAATTTGTGATTAGGTCAACCATGAGCCAATATGAGCAACAACAAAGAGATAAAGCCCAAAATCAAGAAACTACACATGTAGCAAAGAATAATGTGGATTTGATGTTTCACCGCAAGATGATCTCAAATGGATACAAAATTTATATGGATGATAGGATATCAAAGCTTTCCAAAGATACCTTATTCACTCCATTTGACTCCAAATGATCAAATTATGACTCTGTAATTGGTAGCGAAGAAGAGTAAGAGAGCTCAAAAGTGACCAGCTTGGAAAATTTTTTACATTCAGCCTTATCATAATTTCTATAGTGTTTTTCCTGGCCATATCCAGATTCCTCTACACTTCAAGAGCTTTCCAATGGTACCACAACACCATAATCGGGGGTTCAGATGCCAGTTATGGCCTTACGAAGTCGGGTCCAAAATGTGAAAGCCGCAGCAAAGAATTTCTGCACAAGATAAGAGTTGTAGAAAGAAGATCCCGATCGCTGAACGTTGCCAAACGATGTTGCATTGCTCGGCTGGTTTTGGGTCGATTTTCAAAGACATTTGAGCCAAGAATTAAGGGTTTAAAGCTCAAACCCCAAGAAGACAAAAAAGAGGCGCCTGTGGTCGTGAGAAGGGACTTTGTCCACACTTTGGGACCAAGGGGAAGAGGTCATGGAGTCGCTTCAAAGATCTGGGGAGAAGATCATGAGAATTGTGGAAGAAAATTCGAGAATCACCATCATTTTGATAATTTTTGATCATTGTAGTTTCTTCTTTCTCTTTTCATGTTTTCATCTCAAGTTTATGATGTATCAAACCTCTATTATGTTGTAACTTTTGTAGTCTAGGGTTTTGCTGATTTTGACATGAATCTTATATTTATTCGTCCATTTTCCCTATTTATATTATTTCTTTCTTGTGATCAAGCCATCTATTGATTCATGCTTCTGTTCTATTTTTACATATTGATTGCTAATCTCAATATGGTGAGTGGTTCTTGTAGATCTCGAGAAAGTAGTAAAGAACTAGACATAGATGAATCAACCTAATTAGCTTGGTAGTGTAGAAATTACCAGTAATTAGGAGGCCTGTGAGATTCTCGAATCTTTTAAAGCATCTCTAATGCTTTAGGTCGAAATAAAGAAAAGACCTAGTGTTAGTCGGGTAGGTTATCCGACCTCGAGAGAGGCTTATAGTTAAATTAGGCAAGAGTCACTCTGAAAAGCATATTCATGAAACAATAGAGTAGAACTTTGACTTAGATCTAAGAGGATCAGTCTAATTGTACCAAGTACCTAGGAATTTATCATCTCGTATCCCTTACTGCGAACTCATTAGTTAGATTTAGAAATTTCATTAGTTTAGTTTAAATTATGTTTTACTATCACAATTGTTAGTTCGATATTGTAGACGTATTATAATTTTGGTATTTAGCATCCCCATTTTCCCTATGGATCGATATCCGTACTTAGGTACAGTTTATTACTTGACAAGGGTATACTTGCGTGGTTAGGCATTCTTTGCACACTTTATCGCACATATTTTAAACACAATCACACAAAACGCCTATCATGGTGTGTTGGTGCAAGAGGGGCATCCAGTAGCATTCGAGAGTTGGAAGTTGGATGCAGCAGAGCAGAGGTACATCACCCACAAGAAAGAGATGACTGCGGTCATCCATTGCCTAGAGACGTGGAAGCACTAACTGATGGGAACACAATTCACGCAGAGGACTAACAACATAGCTAACACCTTCTTCAAACTCAAAAGCTTACCGCCAAGCAAGCTTCAATGTAAAGAGTTCGCCAACTTTGACTTCATGTGGGCGTACGTCATCGACATAACCAAGTGGCATTTCAAGGGCCAGCAGAAGGAAGTCGCGTGAGCCACACGGGATCGCTGAGTCGTAGCCAGACAGACTTTAATTGAGTGAGTAAGGCAAGGAGCTCCATAAGACCTGACATATCAAAAGCTGGTTGAACAGGTGAGAGATGGCACCACGAGGCGATACTTGCTAGAGAACTAGTTGCTTTACTTCACAGGAGGGAAGCTATATGTACCTTCAAGCAAATTGAGACAAGAGTATCTAAAGGAAACACATGATACGAAGTGCGTTAGTCGCCTAAGAGAAGAGAGAACATTGGCATTGCTGGCACGGTCTTTTCATTGGCCTAAGATGAAGGAATACGTGCGTTTCCATGTCAAGACATGCCATGTTTTTCGTTGATAAGACCAAGCTGAAGAAGGAAGCGAGTTTGTTATAGCCTTTACCCATTCTGAATACCATGGCAAAGAGCTGCATGGATGGACTTCATTAGTAGGCTCAAAGTCAGGGCTTGATCGGGCTGTAGTGGTAGATAGGTTCTCTAAGTATGCTATCTTCATACCAAATTTCGAATGAGTGTGAAGCAAACAGACATCTTCTTCAAGAATGTCATAAGCATTTTGGGATGCCTAAGGACATAGTGAGCGATCGAGATACGCAGTTCACAAGCAGGTTTTGGGTTGTGCTATTCATGATGCTGGGCATGTAGTGCAAGTTCTCAACTAATCAATCTCGCACGGTCGACCGAGTGAGGAATTGGGATGTCGAGGGAGCATTTCGCCACTATGTGATACCGCCAAATAAACCGGTTGGAACTTCGAGCTCATGCGCTTGTCTTACAATCCGCAACAAAGCCCAGCCACGTGAATGAGCCCGAGGTAGCAATTAGGTTCAAACCTCGCGACCGCCTCGGGCGTGCTCGCTGGAAACAACCCTGTTGCAACGTGAGCCCCATCGCGCATGTAAGTTTACGGCATCTAATATTTACTGATGAAGCTCGAGACAACCCTTGATAAGGCAAGTAAAACACACGAAGAAATATGCGGACAAAGGCAAGAGACCTTTGGAATTTTAGCAAGGGGAGAAGGTTCCGTTGAAGCTAACTCCTCAAATTTTGAAGGAATCCAAAATAAGTAGTTTCAAAGGAGCTTGATCCCATGAGTATAGTGGCGCTGAAATTAATGAAGCGCATTGGGAACGTGGCCTACAAGTTGAAGCTACCCGAGAGATTGAAGCTTCACCCGACATTCTATGTAAGCTTCTTGAAGCCTTATCATCATGATCCTAGTCTGGACAAAGTGCAAGTAAAATGGAACCCACCTGTAGTCGGGGGTTGAGGTTCGATGAAGAGATTATGAGCATCCTACAGGGATGAAGATGGGGCGAAATTTGGAAGAACAAGTGGATTGAATACTTAATTCATTGGAATAGGACGCCCATCATTGAAGCAAGTTTGGAGAAGGGTGCTACTTTGTGGTAGTTTGAAGACCAAATCAATGAGTATGTGTGACTGAAGTCAATGAGGATGTCGACTACCTTTAGCGGGGGAGGGTTTGTTAGCCCCTCGGTAGATGACCGGGATTGATGCGGCGTGAGGCGTTGCTTGGCCACTATCGCTCATCATGGAAGGAGATCAGGCAATCGAGGAAGCAAGTGTTGGCACAAAGATGAGAAGCTCGGCGGCCGAGTGCATGGGCCAAGCACGCACATGAGGGGAGAGTAAGGACACAATCTAGTTGGGACGCTCGTAGTTGCAGTTACGACACTCACGGCTTAGAGGGAGCTTGGGGTGTGACACTTGAAGGAAAGCAGGATCAGAGTGGGAGAAGCCTGCCTTATATAGGCACGAGAGCCGTGGGCAGCAAGTTTTAATTGGAGTGCAACAAAGAGTCATGCAGCAGAAGGAGTCCTGCGGCACAAGGAGTCCTATGGCAATAGGAGTCCTGATAAAAAATGACTATTAGTCCAGGAAGGATTTATGTGGATGTGCATAGGAGTCTTGATCTAGCAAGACAGCTAGTCCAGGAAGGATTCGTGTTGGCTTGCAGATTGAAGACATAGAGTTAGAGTAGGATTCTTAGTCAGATTTGTGCTAGGACTACCCTTGAGCAACCTATATAAAGGGTTACTGTACTCGATTAGCTAATTAATTGAGTGGATCCATAGAGAGCATTGAGCATCACGAGATGTGAGGCCTTTGCGAAATGTTTTGTATTTTAAGTAAATAAAATATGAGTTGGGGAGAGAGCCTCGTACGTATTGTGTTTGTGAGAACATGAGGCATTGAGAAGGCAGGCTTAGCAGGTTCTTAGGCGCCGCACACGCAAGCCATAAATTGGGCGTGTAATGACTACCCAGTAATTAGAAAAAAATTAAGAACCATTCCTTCAAGACCCTTTCCCTGATGTCTTTCAATAGATGTGGTCATATATTTTGTATCCCAAATTGCCATAATGTTATGTTCGTTGGATGGTCTTTGGAAATGAATATAATTAATCTATGTGTGTGTATATATATATATATATATATATATATATATAAATACAATAAAGAAAGAAATTAATTTTAATAAAAAAAGCTTTACAAATTGTATAAATATGCTGTCCACGTTGATGCCTAGCTCAATTGCTGGAGTGTTAAAAATTTTAAAAGGTAGGACATCCAAATTGCTTAATTGTCAAAAAAATTGTACAAATATGTTTTTCCCATTTTTAGTAATGGAAATCATTTGACTCATAAATTTAATATATTATGACACTTTCGGACATTGATGGCTAATTATTAAGTTTCAAATCAGAGCATATCCCATTTTAAAATTTAATTTAAAATATATATATATATATATATATATATATATATATATATATATATATATATAATTCTTTATACCCTTTGCCTTTCCTTTTTAATTTTGGTATTAGATTTTAAATAAGAAAGTAAACATAGCTTCAACATGATTCTTAAAATTGCATTTAATTAAAAAAAGTGAATTTAATTTGAATTTAAATTTGATGATGAGTTGTTTTAAGGTGAAGAGATGGGTCACAAACTTAACAACATAAATTTAAAATTTGAATAAATGAAAAATAAATATTTTAATTGAAGGTTAAATATGAGGATGATTCTAATTTTAGAAAACTAGTCAGAACACATTCAAGACAATAATATGTAGGTTTACTTAAGGGCGGTTTTCCAACTAGGATTCAGGCTTTGCCAGTCCTCTTTTGAGTCAGAAGGATACACCATGGATAAGATAACCATTCAACAACAGCCAATTTTGGACAAAAATATTCAATACAGATCATCTTAATGAAAACAACACGAACAAAACAAGCAAAACATGAAATTAAGGAGACAATTGAGAATTCAAAAAAAACAAACCAGCAAGGACTAAAGAAAGTTCAATTGTTTTGCTGTTGTTGCAGTTGAAAGATGCCTGAGATGATATAATTCTGTCCTGTAAGCCTCAGTTTCACCTGCCAAATACGAGAATTACTGTGAGAGAGGGGGACTAGAGATGGAGAGAGTAAAGAGAATATATATTGAGTAGTACGTACCATTTTTAGATTTATACGTTCTTTCAGCGTTAACTTCTTTGTTTCATGAGTTCATTTGTAATAGTTTTTCTTACGCTGGGTGAGTATCATTTCCTACAGGTGAATTGCTTTGATTTCAGATATACCAAAAATATGCCTATAGATTTTAGAAATTGAAAGAAATATGTCTGTATGGTTCATGTTTTTAAACGGTGTGAGAACAAAATTTGAAAACACAGAAAATACCATTTAGTGTTCTTCAGAAAATGATTCATATTCTCTGTTTGTGTTATCTGTGTTTTTCTCATAACAAAAAAAAGTGTTATTTGTGTTTTCTCATAATAATAATAAAAAAATAAATGGGAACCAAACTTATTCTATTTATTTTCCTTGTATTTCTTGTTTTCAAAACAAAAATAATTTTCAAAACAATAACAAATAGGCCCTGCTTCTATATTCTTTGTTTTCCATAAATGTTCATTACCTCAAATTCTTTCACCTGGGTTTCCATTTCATTAATGTAGCTAATCCTTCTCAGTCCTAGATTTCTGAGCAGAAATTCTGTTTGAAAAGCCCTGTCAGCCAACATTACAATCAAGACCAAGATAATCAAGGTGTTCTTGAAAAAAAAAAAAACATGATGAAGGCAGGAATTTTGGACAACCAGTGATCTCAGTGATGGGAGTTCAGGTCGAGTTGAGGATCTGAGTGGCATCTGCAAGCACAGTAGGTTCAATCCTCAAAGAAACTTCAGAACCACCACTGCCTGAGATTAATGGATGATTTTGAGGGTTCTGAGACTGATAATGGGGAACAATACTATGGCTGAATCCCTCTAGAAATGAAGAAGGGAGAGTTGATGGATGCGCCCTTGACCTTGGCGGCTGTGGAGGTGGTGGTGGCGGTGGCGGAAGTCCGGACCAGTCCTTTTTGTTCATTCCATCCATGGCTTCACCAGAAAAACAACCACCAAAACAAATTGCTTTTCTTTTATACAGATAAACACGAGGGAAAAGAAAAACAAAAAGACTATCAAAGTATATTGTACCTAACCCTACAACTTATATAAGTATGAAGTATTTTTTAAAAGGAAAACTTTGTATATATAGGAAGAAAAATTAATATATTAGTAAGATTACTAAATATAGGCTTATTTTCCTTGCACAATAGTGAATTTTACTCAACGATTTCTAAATAATGCAGTAGTAAGAACCATTAATATCATATGCTTGACTAAATAAATGCGGATGGAGTTAGATTTTTGGTTACGGATGCTAATAATGCTTAAATGAAAAAGAGCATGGAGGCAGGAGGATTATTGTTTAATTTTGATTGTTTTCTTAGGCTCTTGTTTGGAATCGGAAAAGTACTTGGAAAAAAATATTAAGGAAAATAATTTTTCTCATATTTAGCTTCACAGTGAAAATATAAAAAAAAATTAAAGTATAATCAAAATTCTTTAAAATTTTACGTATTTTAATTTCTTAGATTCTTATATAATAAAGAAAAACATATAAAATGAGTTTAAATAAATATAGAGAATGCTCAATGAGGGACAGTTTAAAAAAGGCAAGCTCATGTGGGGATATATAAAATTCTTAGTTCTTTGTTCTCATATATAGAGCACTTATCATGCATAACTCATGTAATAGAGTGCTTAATGTTTAAAAAAAAGCAATGATATGGGAGGGAGTGTCACGGTTAAAGTCTTAGTGGGGACAATTTTCCATAATAATTAAAATGTTTAAAATTTGTGTAATATATATATATATATATATATATATATATATATATATATATATATATATATATATATATATATATATATATATATAACATTAATTAATTAATTAGGGGTTCCACCTATTCTACCAAAATGGTTAGGGTGTTTTCCTCAACAATAATGTTACAGCAATAATTAATGAATTTTATCAATAATATTTATCCGTTTCACAAAAAAAAAAAAAAAAAAAAAACAATAATGTTATCAAATTGAATGATAATATATTTCATATAAAAATTATAATTTGTTAGAAATAAATTGTTATATAATTAGGCCAATTTTGAAAAGAAATTTGCAACAGATTGGATGCAAAAAAAATTCATAAACTTTAAAAAATAGTGATACCCTTAAAATATTTCTTCAAAGGTAGTGTATGTAATTCAATAAACCTTTTCAAAAATTTTTAAATGTGATGGGAGCAAAAGATTAGAATGGGGATGCTATACATTAAAATTTTAATGAATTTTAATTTTTTTTCATTTATTTAAAACTAAAATCACATGGAAATAGTTTAGAATTGGAGTCCCATGGGTTAAATAAGAAAAGAATAGTTTAAGGGTTTAACTTAGTGTTACTAAAAAAATTGCATGTTTTTAGTAATTTCATGTGGAAATAGTGCATTTCAAGAGTATGTGATACTTGGGTTATATTTTCCTTCTTATTGGTCACAATAGTACTTTTACTCTACATAATTCTCTTTATTTTCTTCCAAATTTCATTCATTATAATTTTCTCTTTATTTTCTTTCTATAGTACTTTTAGGTTTCAAATAAAAACTTAGTAAATTAAAACTTAGTCAAGTAAGGCAATTGTATATTGAGATATCTAATTGTATAAGTAGAAGTAACGTCACAAACTTAGTTCAATTGGTTAGAGCGTCTACGTTAAAATGGTTGAACCTGGGTAGAGGAGGGTTCGAGTCTCGTGAGGAGACAATTTACTACATTCCGCTTTTTAACCAAAAATATGTTCATCTTCTTGGATCACCCCTCCCTCTTTTCTCTCTCCTCCTCTCCTCTCTACCTCAACCCCCATTGGAGCCTAGAGCAATAATGTAATACTTACCTAAATGTACCTTTAAAAATTATTATAGATAAATATATTTATAAGAAATAATTTTTTTTTCATTTAATAGATTTAAAAAATTAAAATAAAATTTTAATAATGTTTGCCTTATTTTTTATTTTATTACACTAATATTAGTAAAATATTAGAATTTAATTATTTATTGCATACATAATTTATTACATACAATATTAATAATATAATAAATAAATAAATTCTAATATTTTACTAATATTTCATCATAATTATATTCTTTACATTTATAATTTTGATATTTTTGAATCCATTTTGATATTTTTAAAAATTTTATAGAATATTAAACATAATTTAAAAATAAAAATAATTAATGTATCATTATTTTAAATATAAATAAATTATTTGTTATTTTAATTTTTATTACCATTTTGTTTTAATTTTTTAAATCTACTAAATGAAAAATTAAATTCATTTCTTACTTTTAAATAAATTTAGATATTTATAAACAAATTTTATTACACAAATATTTTTATAATAATTTAAAGAGTTTTTTTTTTTACAGTGCAAGGTGTTACATTAGTGCTTTTATGGGTTAAGGTGTTAAATTAGTCCTATAACTCCAATGGATGATCAAGGAGAGGGATGAAGGGTGTTAAATTAATCCTATAACTCAATGGATGATTAGGGTGGGGATGAGAGAGAAGAGAGACGGGACGAGGGAGAGGGAAGGGTGATCCAATAGAGAAGAAATGATCATGTGGGTCCCATGAGGGCATTTGGCTTAAAATGAGCTTTACTATTTCATTGCATGTTGCTTTATTTTTATGCTTCTATTCCATGTTTAACAAATATGAGAAACCAAAATTTTATTTTCCTTATTATGGTCCCTTCATTACATTTAAACACAATTCCCCCAATAAATAATATGGAATGATAAAATAGAAGCATCCATGGAGGTATATATAGATGACATGTTAATTGAAATTAATCACGGTAGGAGCTCCACATGGCTCATCATCCAGAAGCATTCGGATCTGAGAGTACAACATGAAGTTGAATCGATCCAAATGCGCTTTCGGAGTCTCAGCCGGAAATTCTTGGGTTTTATAGTCAGCAGCCCAGAGGTGAGGCAAATCCAAAACAAGATAAAGGCGTGCTTTCGACATCTGCCAGTTAAACATAAAAGAAGTCGATGTCTAAGCGGAAGAATAGCGCGTTAAACCGATTTGTGTCAGGCGTGATAAATCGACCTTTAACCTGGGTTCTAAAGCAATATTTTCAATGGGATACACATTGCGGCGTTCGGCAAGCGAAAACACTTGAGCTCTCCCCATTACGGTAAGCCCCTCACGGGAACTCCTTACTTTGTACACAGCGGTTTCGGATTTCTCGATAACGCCGTCCTTATCGAGAGACAAAGACCGAGTACGACATCCGGTCTACTATTACGAGAACTGCGAGAGGAAGCGAGAGTATCGAGGATGGAGAAACTAATCCTGGCGTTGAATGGCAGCGACACAGAAAGCTCCGCCCTTACTTTCAAGCTCATACCATTGAAGTCCCAACGGAATACCCAATGAAGCAAGTGCTACACAAACCAGAGACCTCGGGAAGATTGATGAAATGGGCCATAGAGTTGAGCGAGTTCGACATCAGATATAAACCTTAGCTGATAAAGGGCGGGTCTTGGCGATTTCTTCATGGAGTTCTGTGAGCTTGTCGAGATACGCGACGGCCTTGAGCCCTCCCCGGGTTGGAAGTGTTCGTGAGGCAGGGCCGCCCAATGCTCAAGGGACGGTCTGAATATTCCCTGACCTCCCGGAAAGGGAATAGATATCGAGTATGCACTCAAATTTGGGTTCCAAGCCTCCAACAACGAAGCCGAGTATGAGGCCGTCATCGCTTACCTGTTTTAGTTATGTCCTTTTAGTTGTTTGGTTGTCGCTTGCATGAGTTTTTTCTTTCTTTATTTTGTTTGTTTTGTGTCTCACATGAGTTAGGTTGGTGCTTAGTAATGGTTTTGAGAATGCATTGGTTTTGTGCTTAAATTGTTTCTTAGTCAAATTTAGGTCACCTTTGCATTTGTTGATTTAGGACTTGAGTGTATCTTTTGATTGTAGGAGACTTAGCTGAATAGCCCCCATTGTTTCTCAAGAAATCATTTCTTAATGAAACTCCTCACACACACTAGGCCTGTTTATACACTTTGGCTCCAACATCTTCTTCTCAAATTGAACCTACCTTGAGACCTTAACTTCTACAGTGATGAGACACCTCAATAAATAGGATTTCCATTGTGCCCCAACTGAAAAGGAAGAAAAAGAAAAACAAAAGAAAATGAGAAAAAAGAAAGAAAAAGAAAAAAAAAAAGCAAAAAAAGAGAAAAAGAAAGAAAAAAAACAAATAAGTGAGTTTACTCACAAGTAGGTGCTTTGGTTTTTAGTTGAGCGTTCGGGGTGAAGTTCGAGGGAAACTAAATGCCCAGTGCCCTTAACCAACTGGTGAAGTCATTGATGGATCTCTACGTGGACACTTTTAAACTCCTTAGCATTGCTTCCTGCTTTTAGTTTGGTTGTTGAAAAAAGGTGCGTTCTTATCCTGTTTTGGTTAATTTTCTTTCAAATAGAGTGAGTTGAGTTTGGTTAAAGAGTTTTTTTGGAACCTTAGTCTATATTTGAGACCTAAAACATTATTTACACCAAGTCCCTTTAGGAAAAGATCGATTGAGGCCCAGGAAGCAAAACTTGCTTTGATCGACATACCCGCTGAATGCCTCGTCTTTTAGAGATGATAATTGTTTTGGCATCCCATTTTGGCTATGTTTTCTTAAAATATTTAAGCTTTCTCTTAACTTGTACTATACTCATATCTATCTTAGTGTTTTCTTTTATGTTTGTGTTTTCCTTTTAGCAGGAGACGAAACAAAGAATTTAAGTTTAGAGTGTGATGAATATACTTTATACTCATTTTATCACTATCTTTTACTTATATTTTTAGTAGTTTTATCATATGAATAAAAGTCTAATGCTCACAAATGTTCAATTTGTAATTGGGTCAACCATGAGCGATATGAAGCGGCAACTGAGAGATAAAGCCAATCATTAAAGCACACATGTAGCGGCGACTCTGCTGGCGTTTGATATTTCAGCTGCAAGATGATCTCAAATGGATACAAAATTTATATGGATGGATAGGATACTTCTCAGACTTTCCCGAAGATACCTTATTCACTGTTTGGATCGAATGATCAAAATTATGACTCTTGGTAATTGAAGGAAGAAGAAGAGAGCTCAAAGTGACCAGTTGGAAAAATTTTTACATTCAGCCTTTATCATAATTTCTATAGTGTTTTCCTGGCCATATCCAGATTCTACACTTCAAGAGCTTTCCAATGGTACCACGAACACCAATCGAAGTTCGGATGCCAAAGTTATGGCCTTACAGTTGGTGAACGGGAAGGCTGCGACAATTTAATGACGTTATAGAGTTGTAGAAGCGCAGCATCCCGGCGTCGCAACGCGTTGCAAGCGATGTTGCGTCGTTCGGGGTTGTTGGTTTGGGTCGATTTCAGCACATTTGAGCCGAATTAGGGTTTAAAGCTCAGGCAAGAAGACAAAAGGCGACTAGGGCTCGGAGAAGGGACTTTGTCCACACTTTGGGATAAGGAAGAGGTTGTGAGTTGTTTTTGAAGATTTGGGAGAAGATCATGAGAATTGTGGAAGAAAATTCGAGAATCACCATCATTTTGATAATTTTGATCATTAGAGTTTCTTCTTTCTCTTTTCTCATGTTTTGTCCCAAGTTTATGATGTATCAAACCTCTATTATGTTGTAACTTTGTAGTCTAGTGTTTTGGTTGATTTTGGACATGAATCTTATATTTATTCGTCCATTTTCCTATTTATATTATTTCTTTGTGATTGTCTATCTATTGATTCATGCTTGGTTCTATTTACATATTGATTTCTTGTTAATCTCAATATGGTGAGTGGTTCTTTGTGAAGTCACGAGTAGTAAGAACTAGACATAGATGAATCAACCTAATTAAACAGTAGTGTAGAAATTATCGGTAATTAGGAGGCATGTGAAATTCTTGGATCTTAAAAATCTACAATGCTTTAGGTTGGTGAAAGAAAAGACCTAGTGTTAGTTGGTAGGTTATCGGAATACCGAGGCTTATAATTAAATTAGGCAGAGTCACTACGAAAAGCATTCATGAAACAATGAAATTAGAATTTTGACTTAGATCTAGAGAGTTGTCCAATTGCACCAAGTACTGAATTTATCATCTCTTGGTATCCAACAGTTCACGAACTTCATTAGTTAGATTTAGAAATTTCATTAGTTTTAGTTAAATTATGTTTTACTATCCTGGTGTTAGTTTGGATATTAGAGACGTATTATAATTTGGTATTTACTTTATCCCCATTTTCCTATGGATCGATATCCGTGCCGTGCGGAGTTTATTACTTGTGAGGGTATACTTGTGGTTAGGCATTCTTTGCACCTTTATCGCACATGTTTTAAACCTGATCACACAAACGCCTATCATGGTGTGTTGGTGCAAGAAGGGCATCAGGTAGCATTCGAGTTTGGAAGTTGGATACAGCGAGCAGAGTACATCACCCATACGAAAGAGATGACTGCGTCGTCCATTGCACAGACGTGGAAGCACTAACTGATGGGAACACAATTCACAGTAGTGACTAACAACATAGCTAACACCTTCTTCAAAACTCAAAAAAAGCTTACTGCCAAGCAAGCTCAATAGAAAGAGTTATTGGCCAACTTTGACTTCATGTGGGTGCACAAGCCGGGTCGACATAACCAAGTGGCATTTGCGTTGAGTAGGAAGGAAGTTGCGAGCCACATGGGATGCGTTAAGGTCGAGGTTGTGACGGACAGCGGTGGAAATTAAGACAGGAGCTCCATAAGACACGACATATCAAAAGCTAGTTTGAGCAGGTGAAGTGGCACCACGGCGATACTTGCTAGAGAACTAGTTGCTTTACTTCACCGGGAGGGAAGGTATATGTGTGAGCAAATTGAGACAAGAGTATCTAAAGGAAACACATGATACGAGGGTCGTTAATTCGCTGAAGAGAACATTGGCATTCTTGTACGGTCTTTCATTGGCCTAAGATGAAGGAGATCGTGCAAGCCTATGTCAAGACATGTATGCTTTTCAAGTTGATAAGACCAAGCGGAAGAAGGCGGGTTTGCCATAACTACCCGTTAAGATACCATGGCGGTGTTTATGGATGGACTTCGTGAAATGAGTTTCCAGTTGGGGGCTTTGGATCAGTTTTGGTAGTGGTAGATAGGTTCTCTAAGTATGCTATCTTCATACCAGCCCCGAATGAGTGTGAAGCAGCGCACATCTTCTTCAGTAATGTTGTGAAGCATTTTGGGATGCTTTAGGACATAGTGAGTGATCAAGATACGCGGTTCACAAGCAGGTTTTGGGTTGTGCTATTCATGATGTGGGGTACAGAGTGCAAGTTCTCAACTGCTAATCACCCTCGAACCGGCCAGTCGGGGAGGCGGAGTGAAGTGAATTAGATGCTTGAGGAGTACTCGGGCCACTATGTGATGGCAGCTCGAATAAAGGCGGATTTGGAACTTCTTGAGCTGTACGGGGTTGTCTTCACGATACATGACAAGTTCAGCCACGAGAATGAGCCTTTTGAGGTAGCAGGTGGGAGTTCAAACCTCGCACGCCCTTGGGGCGTGCTCGTTTTGTTTCAACTTTGGTTGCAGCGTGAGCCCTGCGTACAAGTTCTGAAGTCTCGGCAGGATTTACTTGATGAAGCCCGAGACAGCCTTGAGAAGGCAAGTAGACGCATGAAGAAATATGCGGACAAAGGGAGAGGCCTTTGGAATTTGAGGAAAGGAGAGGTTACACATTGAAGCTAACTCCTCAAATTTGGAAGAAAATCCTAAATAAGTAGTTTCAAAGAGGCTTGATCTCAAAGTATGATGGCCCCTTTGAAATTGTGAAGCGCATTGGGAACGTGGCCTACAAGTTGAAGCTACCAGAGAGATTGAAGCTTCACCCGACATTCCATGTAAGCTTCTTGAAGCCTTATCATCATGATCCTAGTCCGGACAAAGTGTAAATGCCAAATCTGAACCCACACCTATGATCGGGGTTGAGTTCGACCAAAGATTGCAAGCATCCTCACAGGGATATGAAGATGGGCAAGCTGGAAGAACAAATTAAGTTGAATACTTGAATTCATTTAGATAGGGCGCCGTCATTGAAGCGAGTTTGGAGAAGGGTGCTACTTTGTGGTAGTTTGAAGACCAAATCAATGAGTATGTGCGACTGAAGTCAATGAGGATGTCGACTACCTTTAATTGGAGTGCAACAAAGAGTCATGCAGTAGAAGGAGTCCTGCGGCACAAGGAGTCCTATGGCAATAGGAGTCCTGATAAAAAATGACTATTAGTCCAGGAAGGATTTATGTGGATGTGCATAGGAGTCTTGATCTAGCAAGGTGACTAGTCCGGAAGGATTAGTGTTGTGCATGTGAGACATAGAGTTAGAGTAGGACTCTTAGTCAGATTTGTACTAGGACTGCCCTTGAGCAGCCTATACCAAGGGTTAAATTGCTTGATTGGCTAGTGGTGGTGGATCCATAAGGAGCATTGAGCATCTGAGATGTGGGCCTTTGCCAAAATGTTTGTATTTTAAGTAAATAAAATATGAGTTGGGAGAGAGCCTCCGTGCGTATTGTGTTTGTGAAACGTGAGAGGGCATTGAAGCGAGCTTAAGCGGGTTCTTAGAGTAGCCGCGCCTTATGAAATGCCATAAATTGAGTAGATGTGTGACTACACGAGGCAAATGAAAAAAATTAGAACCATTCCTTCAAGACCCTTTCCCTGATGTCTTTCAATAGATGTGGTCATATATTTTGTATCCCAAATTGCCATAAAGTTATGTTAGTTGGATGGTCTTTGGAAATGAATATAATTAATCTATGTGTGTGTATATATATATATATATATATATATATATATATATATATATATATATATATATATATATATATATACCATATATATAAATTACAATAAAGAAAGAAATTAATTTTAATAAAAAAGCTTTACAAATTGTATAAATATGCTGTCACGTTGATGCCTAGCTCAATTCTTTGGGTGTTAAAAAATTTTAAAAGGTAGGACATCAATTGTAGTGTCAAAAAAATTGTACAAATATGTTTTTCCCATTTTTAGTAATGGAAATCATTTGACTCATAAATTTAATATATTGAAAGCACTTTCAGACATTGATGGCTAATTATTAGGATACAAATGAGCATATCCCATTTTAAATTTATTTTAAAATATATATATATATATATATATATATATATATATATATATATATATATATATATATATATATATAATTCTTTATACCCTTGCCTTTCCCTTTTAATTTTGTTATTAGATTTTAAAATAAGAAAGTAAACATAAGCCAACATGATTCTTAAAATTGCATTTTAATTAAAAAAAGTGAATTTGAATTTGAATTTAAATTTGATGGTAGGTTGTTTTTAAGGTGAAGGGTAGGGTCCTGAAACTTAACAACATAAATTTAAAAATTTGAATAAATGAAAAATAAATATTTTAATTGAAGGTTAAATATGAGGATGATTCTAATTTTAGAAAACTAGTCAGAACACATTGAGACAATAATATGTAGGTTTACTTAAGGCGGTTTTTCAGCAAGTTCGAGGCTTTGCAGTCCTCTTTTGAGTCGAGGAAGGATACACCATGGATAAGATAACCCATTCAACAACGTGATTTTGGACAAAAATATTCAATCTGAATCATCTTAATGAAAACAACACGAACAAAACAAGCAAAAACATGAAATTAAGGAGACAATTGAAATTCAAAAAAAACAAACCGTGAGGACTAAAGAAAGTTCAATTGTTTTTCTTTGTTGTTGCGGAGTTGAAGAGATGCGAGATGATATAGTGCATCCTGCAAGCCTCAGTTTCACACGCCAAATCACGAAATTCTTGTGAGAGAGAGGGGACTAGAGATGGAGAAATTAAAGAATATATATTGAGTAGATACGTACCATTTTTTTAGATTTATACGTTCTTTACGACGTTAACTTCTTTGTTTCATGAGTTTCATTGTAATAGTTTTTCTTACATTTGGTGATATCATTTACGGAGTGAGTTATTGCTAGTTGGGCCTGCAAAATATGCCTATAGATTTTAGAAATTGAAAGAAATATGTACGTATGGTTCATGTTTTTAAAGAAGCGGTTGTGAAGACCAAATTTGAAAACACGAATACCGTTTAGTGTTCTTTGAAAATGATTCATATTCTCTGTTTGTGTCTCTGTGTTTTCTCATAACAAAAAAAAAAAGTGTTATTTGTGTTTTCTCATAATAATAATAAAAAAATAAATCGAACCAAACTTATTCTATTTATTTTCCTTGTATTTCTTGTTTTCAAAACAAAAATAATTTCAAAAACGATGAACAAATAGGCCCATGCTTCTATATTCTTTGTTTTCCATAAATGTTCATTACCTCAAATTCTTTCACCTGGGTTCCATTTCATTAATGTAGCTAATCCTTCTCAGTCTAGATTTACGGCGAGAATTACGTTTGAAGAAACGTGACCAACATTACAAGAATCAAGACGAAGATAATCGAGGTGTTCTTGAAAAAAAAAAAAAAAAAAAAACATGATGAAGGCGGAATTTTGGACAACCGTCGAGTCTCCGGTGCGTCGGAGTTGGTCGGTTGAGGATCACCGGTGGAGACAGAACTAGTCGAAATGCAAAATTTTTCGGGAACACGTAAATCTCTACTTGCCCTCCGTCAGAACCCATTGACGTCGATCCACGAAGCCTGACCACTTTGTGATGAGGGTTGGACATATTGGGACCTCTGCCCATTGGAACGAGCCAGAGCAAATTTATCAACGTAGCAGTGGATTATTTCACCAAATGGGCCAAAGCGGGGGCCTTTGGCTACTATCCCGCGAGAACAAAGATCGCATAACTTTGTTTGGTGTTCCATAATTTGCAGGTTTGGTAATCCCGAGAGATCTGGTGTTAGACAATGGAAAGCAATTCGATAACCTTAAGTTCAGGGAATTTTGTGTCGAGCTCGGGATCAAGAACTACCACTCATCCCGGCTCATGTGTCCAGCAATCTAATGGGCAAGCGAAGTCACCATCAGAACCCTTAAACGACGTGAAGACCCAATTAGAAGATCTTAAAGGAAAATGGGTAGAATACCTCCCACTGAGAGTGTTATGGGCATATAGAACTCACCTTGCTGTCTGCAGCAAAACCCATTCGCTCTAGCTTTTGGCAATGGCGGTGGCCCCATCGAATCGGATTAAAGTCCACAGGATCGAATTGTAGCGTGGAACAGAAGAGGCCTCCTTTAAGCTTGGACCTCCCCAGATGAAAAGTGATCGAGGTCCTAAAAGCGTCTGAAGACACCAAAGGAAGACGGTAGATGCTACGACCAAAGAAGTCGGCCAGAGGTTACAAACTTGGCGACCTAGTCTTAAAAAGCTCCTTGCTACTTGAGAAAAATCCAACACATGAAGAATTGGGGCCCCAGCCCAGGAAGGCATCTATATATCGTATCTCGCGTCATCAAGCCAGGGTGATACGAGACTCCCAGACGGAAGAGGCAAGTTCTACCTCATTCTTGGGCAGAGGCACCTTAAAGCGTTTTTATCGATGCCTCGGATTGTAATCTTTAATAAAGTATCATCAGCTTTCAGATGACGGTCTGTGTGTTTGTTGATTACTTTGTTTAATATCCTCATAAATAAAAAAGCAGGGCACCTCGATATTTCGACCGAAATTTCCGACATTTTGTTCCCTGGTTATAAGATATGATTAGAAATTTTTACTAAACAACTTATTAGAGATGATTGGGGGTGAATCAACTTTAACTATATAGACATGATAGAGTGATATAAAAATAATACACGTATATATAGAATAGAGACCAAATTTATAAAAAAAAAAAAAGACAAGGTTACATAGGTTCTAAAAGTTTTATTTCTAGATTTATTTTATTTTTTAAAAGGAATTTCAGAGTGATTGATTTAGTTTATACCACACAATTGCATATGAAATAGTAAAAATATTTATTTTATTTCATCCATACATAAAATATTTAAAAAAATCCATTTATGATAGAAATAAAAGCACTTGCATTAGGATTTAATTAATAATAAAATTAACAAATTTTAATAACCATAGTAAATCCTAAAGATATCTACGTAATCTTTAATATTCCTTAAATTCAAATTTAAATAAAATTTATATGATAAAATGATTTTTAATAAATCAAGTGAGAAGTCCACGTAAGAATTTACATTTATAGTTTAATAAGTAATGAGAGTCATTAACTATTTAAAAATAATAAATATATTATTTTCTTGAATTTTTCAGACAATGAAGCATTTTTCCGTAAATATGGAGAGAAGGATAAAATGAAATTTTGATATATATATTTTGAGAAAGCTAATCACTTTTAATACCTTGTAGTAAAGTAAGCTATCATTTAATTTTGATATTTTAATATGTTTACTTACATTAAAATATTTGTTCTTAACTTTTTCTACTAGCCTATTTTCTTTAAGCTCAATGATTTTTTTTTTGTCATTTTGAAATCGTCTCTTTACATCTCTTTTCATCCTTTTCTTTTAATAAAGTGGTCATTCCACATAGATATAGGTTGTTATTTGTTTTTTCGTGATTTAGTTGTTACCTTGGTGGGTGTGCGATTGTAGTTGTCTTCATGCGTGTGCGATTATCGTCATCTTAGGACGGTGGGTGGTTGTGTCATTTTAGTACAATGTTTTGGTTTTCGTCATCGTGGTTCATCGTTTATTTGTGTTTAGGCGATTTAGACGAGTAAAATATTATGATCAAAGACAATAAATCAAATCAATGATGACAATATGTTTGCAATGTTGTAGATTGTGCAACAATGATGATAAGAATCGAGGAAGAAAAACAAGAATAACACAATACAGTTTTACGTAGTTTGGCATTATGTTTACACATCCACGGGAACGATGGCTCAAAATACACTATCACTGGAAATAGGGTAAAATAGGAAGAGGTGTTTATAATAACTTTGAATATAATCAAATTACAAAAAATACTATACTGAACATACCGTATTCGCGGGGCTTATAGCATCCCATTTAAAAAGTGAAAATAAGCCACATGTCATAACATGCAAAAACTAAAGTCATGGGTAGTCAATCACAATGATAATATTAATAGACTTAACTATCAAATGTATAGGATGAGTCAATTCTTAATAGACTTAACTATCAAATGTATAGGATGCGAGGTCAATTCATTATACTATTAACTTGGACCTTTGTTTCATCCTTTATATTTTTAATGATTTTGATTCTATATTTATATACATGTATTACTAATTTGAATCAATAAAATATATAAAATTCTGAAGCTAGGGAGTCTATGGGAGAGCTCTCTTGGATCAAAATATAGTTTCTAGAAATGTCGCTATTTGAAGCAGTTCTCAGCGGTCTCCCGAGCTGCTCTACGAGACAGGTTTCATTGAAAAATGAGTTTGTTTCCATTATTTCTAGTTGTTTGGTCTGCTAATGAGGTAGCATAGGCTAGCTACAAGTTCTCACTTTATGCTTCTCCAATGTATTGAATTTGAACCTCATGGGTTCATCCTACCTTTGTTTATATCGATACAAAGGAGTAATGAAATATTAAACGATTTTTGAAACAAACTATTGAAACGGTTATTTATTTATTTATTTTGAGTAATCTATTGAAACAGTTATTAAAAACTATTTCATGATGCTCATAGAACAAGAAACTTATTCGGGACCTGTATGATTTTCATCATTCGGATAGCAATTTTTTTTTTTTTTTTTTTGGGTAAGAAAAGCTGCTTAAGCAGAGATAGGCAACGTGAAAATGCCTTAAGAAAAGAAAATGTGAAAGAAAATAATTTGAAGAAAATTAAAAATAGGTTTAAATTAATTATATATGTTTATTCAAACTCATTTTATTTATTTATTTAATATATAAGATTAAAGAATTTTAAAAATAGGCAAAATTTTGAGAAATATTGATTATATTTGATTTTCTTTTGTATTTTAAGTAAAAAATTTCCACGATGACTTTATAGTTTAACCCTTTTGTGTTTTTCCCATGAAATAATTTTTATTCTTTAGATCAGAAAAGAGAAAAATGGCAAAAAATCGTTTAGCACAAATCTAAGATCAAGAAAAGAAAAATGGCAGTTCTGCCTACATTATTACTGAAGATAACAATCGATCATCGGAGAAAAAAAAAGAACTAGCTGGGCATCATAAGGAAAATAAGCTCATGCGTCATGACTCACAGTATATACTATTACAAGCAGGTAGCACGGACCTTGGATTGAATACATTAACTCTTTGTCGTCCGTCATCCTCCTCAGCGATCCGCCGCCGCTGCCTATGGCTGTTCTGCCGACAATTGAATCGAATCATGCGTCTTCTCATCCCATCCGATCTGGTCAAGCTTCCGCTCGGCGGCCACCACTGCTGCACACAAGCATCGCTCTCTTGGCGTTCATGAATCGGAACTGCGTCTTGATGTCGTCGGAATGCGTGGGCGTGTGCTCTCCATTTGGTGGATGGCATGGAGATTCCGTCCGATTTACGTGAGAATCCGGCCACGATGATCCGCGATGCTGCGGTCTTGGTAGTTGCGGCCGGACTCCGTTTACCCCCCAGTGCGGAGGAGCGTTGAGCGGTGAAACCCTAAGAGGCTCGTTGCCGTCGGCGATGCACCTCGTCGCCTCGGGCCTTATTTGTTTGGCGCCTCTTTTGATTTGACGTGCTCTGTACTCTCAGATCTCCCGATATTTTTAAGTGGCACATTGTGGTTTTCAGATCCGTTGAATTTCGGTGTCTTCTCGGTGTCGATCCAGCGGGTTTGAATATGATTCGGACTATGTTATTCCCGAGAATCTCCGTCCAATGAGCTCGAAGCGTGTTTCGGAGTTTGATCTTTGTTCGAGACTATGCAGTTCACGAAAGATTTTGCGGTCGATGTGCTCCGGCAGAGTGTGTTTTGAGTTTGATCTTTGTTCGAGACCTGCGGTTTCAGAAAAATTTCACGCACAGCCGGACATGGAAATATATCGTTCGGAGGAAAATCGGACGTCTAGCAGGAATTCGGAGTGCATAGAGCATCGCGTTCTACAGTCGCCCGCCTCCTCCAGCCTCCTCCGCCTTGGTTGGGCATAGGCTTCTTGAGTGCGAGAGCTTAGTAAAGATCTTCTTGGAAGACTCCACGGTGAAGATATATAGGATTTCGTAGTCTCCCTGAGATGAACTTCTTCACTACTACAAAATGATTTTTTTAAAGTAGCCATTAAGCGAGATATAAGATTTCTAACATACAGGCGTGCATATATAATACGTGGCAGTATAGCAAAAAAAAACAAAAGGAAAAAAATTTCATTCCATCACGGTTAAAACCAAATCCCTAAGTGTATTTTGAATAAAAATTATAATATGATGCTTTTATTAGAAAACTTAATTTAAAAATAAAATAAAGATATCATTAAAAATCTATTAAATGAGAAGTTTATTTAGAATTCTTAGAATAGACACGAAATCTCGATTTATTATTTTCTTCATAAGAATGCTTTCACAAATTTTCTTCTAAAAAGGGAACATCATTTTCAGAATTCGACACATGAAAGTTAATAATGTAACTATTCACCTTTTAAAGGCAATAATTATAGTAGATTTCTATAGTTCTTTCAGCCAAAGCCCACCCACCCAACATCTTTTTGGAAAATCATAATTACAAAAAAAAAAAAAAAAAAAGGAAGGTTTTATTTACTTATTAGATATAAAAGCTTTATTTTGTTTTACATTTTCACAATTCATTTCAAATTTTGGAGAAGATATTCAACGTTTACAATTAAGGGATGTTGGCATTGCCACCTTACTTAGAAATAACCCAATTTTCTCATGTTTTTTTTTTTTCCTTTTATGTTTTCTTTTTATATATTACTTTGTAATATCGTTTTGTAACTCACTTAATTCTCGATAAAATATATATTATTGGATGAGTGTATAATGGGTAATAATAAAAACTATGCAAAATGAAAGCTATTTTTGGTTGATCAAAATAAAAAAATAAAAAAAATTTTCTTTAAATATTTTACTTCTAAAATTTCCTTTTTTTAGGTAAGATATAATTATTATTTTAGAATATTACACGACTACGTTCTATTCGGTGATATATATCGATTGTTTAACAATATTGTGCGAAAATAGTTAAGGTAATACATTAAATGTACATTTTATAAACTTAATTGTTATTTAGGAGAAGATATTCAACGTTACAATTAGGGATGTTAGCATTGCCTGCCATATAAATAGCAATTTTCTCCTTTTTTTTTCTTTTATGTTTCTTTTTTATATATTACTGTAATATGGATTTGTAGTCACTTAATTCTCGAAAAAATATATTATTGGATGAGTGTATAATGGGTAATAATAAAAACTATACCAAAATGAAAGCTATTTGGTTGATCAAAAATAAAATAATTTTCTTTAAATATTTTACTCCTAAAATTTCCTTTTTAAATTGGAATATAATTCTTATTTTAGAATATTACAGACTACGTTCTGATCGGTGATATGTATAGATTGTTTAACAATATTGTCTGAAAATAGTTAAGGTAATACATTAAAATGCGTTTTATAAGCAATTGTTATTTAGGAGAAGATATTGGCGTTGATTAGGGATGTTAGCATTGCCACCATATAAATAACTTAATTTTCTCCTTTTTTTTTTCCTTTTATGTTTTCTTTTTTTATATATTACTTTGTGTTTGTAACTCACTTAATTCTTGAAAAAATATATATTATTGGATGAGTGTATAATGGGTAATAATAAAAACTATACCAAAAATGAAAGCTATTTTGGTTGATCAAATAAAAATAAAAAAATAATTTTCTTTAAATATTTTACTTCTAAAATTTCCTTTTTTCCGTGGAATATAATTATTATTTTTAGAATATTACACGACTACGTTCTATTCGGTGATATGTATAGGTGTTTAACAATATTACTTTGAAAATAGTTAAGGTAATACATTAAAATATACATTTTTATAAACTTAATTGTTATTTTGTGGTTTCTCGTGACTTTATTTTTCATAGGAATAAAAATGTAGACATCTTTTTTTTTTTTAACCAGAATTGAAGAGATTGACTTTGAGGAATAAGGTTGGTTGACTCGCCAATGGAATAAGTTCTTAACCTGCAGTGAGATCTTTTTCTTCCATGTACCTTTCCAACCTTTAATCCTTTTTGGAATTTATCAACATTAAATATGGTAGTAGCATCTATGATCATAATACGTTAAAACTAATACCATATCTATTACCATAGTGAGGGGTATATTTTTTTTTTTTTGAAAATTTTGACTTTTTAAAACCTTCTAATTTGATTTTTTATCATTTAATGGACTCTTCTTACCACAATAAAGCAAAAAGCTGCCGAGACGGTTGGAATTCATCAATGTTAAATATGGTAATAGCTAAACTATTACCATAACATATCGAATCACCTATTATCATAATAAAGTTACTATTATGACTGTTCCATGAGGGTTTTTTTTTTCTTTTGAAAATTTTGACTTTTTAAAACCTTATAATTTGATTTCTTGATCATTTATTTATGTACAAATAATTTTCTATAAAGGTAAGGAAACCAACTTTTCAATATATATATATATATATATATATTCATTTGTATTAAATCTTAGTATTTTATTTTTATAAATTTGTTCTTATTGGGATTGATCTACGGACCCTCCTATACCCACCTTGGCTCTTTAACTACTTGAACTAGAACTTGTTAACACTTGTGTGCCCATGTAATTTAATTAATTTTGAGATTATAAAAGCAGTATTATTTTTAGAGAAATAGCTGTGTATCTTGCAAAATATATGTATATAATGAAAAATTCAACGCTGGATAGAAAATGAATAAGAATAAAATAATTACTCAACTATGAGTTACTCCGCTGGTTGTATCGATTTCATGAAACTCACAAATCAGATATGATCGAGGAGAAGTCATTTGCAAAATCGTGTCATTTTAGAAATTAGTGGCTCCACGTATTCCAATGTTAAGAAGAAAAAGTTGGGACCTTCCAAACTCCCTCTCTCTTCTCCTCTCCTCTCTACCTCAACCCCATTTGAGATATAGCAATAATGTAACACCCTTAAAATTATTATAAATAAATAAATTTATAATAAAATTTATTATTAATATCTTAATTTATTTAAAATTAAGAAATAATGACTTTCATTTAATAGATTTAAAAATTAAAATAAAATTTTAATAATGTTTGCCTTAATTTTTGCTCTTATTACACAAATATTAGTAAAACATTAGAATTTAAATAAGTAAATTCTAAAGATTTTACCTAATATTGCATGCATAATTATTTTCTTTTACATTTATAATTTTGATATTTTGGACTCCATTTGATATTTTTAAAATTTGTATAGAATATTAAACATAAAATTTTTTAAAATAAAAATATCATTATTTTTTAAATATAAATAAATTGTCGTTATTTTAATTTTTATTAACATTTAATTTTAATTTTTTAAAATCTATAAATGAAAAATTAAAATGTTATTTCTTAATTTTAAATAAACTAAGATATTTATAATAAATTTTATTATAAATATATTTATTTATAATAATTTAAGGATGTTTGATTAGTGCGATATATTACATTAGTGAATTAAGGGTGTTACATTCTTTGTTATAGCTTTCGAATGGGGGTTGAGGTAGAGATGAAGAAGGAAGAAGAGAGAAGGAGAGGAGAGAGAGAGGTTGGAAGGTTCCGACTTTTCTTCTTGACATTGGAATAATGTGGAGCTGTCGCCCGATTTGAAAATAGATTAATATTTTGCAAATGAAACTACTCTGATCATATCTTGATTTGTGAGTTTCATGGAAATTAGACAAGCGACGATAAGTACTGAAGTTGATTAATTATTTTATTCTTATTCCTTACCTGTCTAGTGAATTTTCATTATATGCATATATTTTGGAGAATCTTATGATACTTCTCTAAAAATAATACTAGGTTTTATAATCTCAAAATTAATTAATTTAAATGGGCACACAAGTGTTAATAAGATCTAGTTCAAAACAATCATTTTACTATAAATACAAATGAGTCACGATCTTACCAAACACTCTTCAATCTAAATCTTTATTCTACAACTTGGAATATTTGTTTTTCTCTTGTTGTTCCTACTACGAGTTCATCTTCAATTTTGGTGGCTGTTGTATCATAAGGAATCAAATTCCTAAGAGACGATGTTATACATGACTCGGTTACCGATTCATTTTATGGTTCATAGTCAATCCCAAACCTCTCTTAGAAATCCTATTTCTCATTTACGAGTTCCCCGGTGTTCTCTTTGTTTCCGAGTGTTTCTTCATCGGGTTATGACCTTATGCAACCCGAATTTATAACCTCTATCAGCTAACATTATCACATCTTCTTAGGGTTAGTAGAAGTTGAGTGTTTTTTCCGTTTACGTATTTTCCACTAGCCTTAGCCGGTTGCCGGTTGTTTTGCGGGCATAGCAATAGGCTTTTATGATTAGAAAGAATCGCGTTGGTACGCCCACAGCCACTTCCTTGCCTCCTCGGTCTCGGGGCTCCTTCTGCCCTTGTGCCTCATGCCATCTCGACTTGGCGACCCAGGTTGATGATGATGACCCGATATTGTGGATGACATGATCGGACCATTTCCAAAGTTAGGCCCGTAATCAATCCTTAAAATCGATTATCTTACCACTGAAAATAATCCAATCTTCGCGATCTTGTAGTCTCCACCACTAGTACCACTGTTGGTTCTTCTGGAGTCTCTATCGGAACCGAATCTATGATAGTGAGTGGGACGAGGTGAAAACCACACCTTGGCATGGATGATAGGAAATTGAGACTGATGCCTTTCATCTCTTTTATTTTCAAATGATGTATCAGACTAATTTGTTTTTCCCTTCAATGATGGGGGAACTCTAATTAAGTGTTTCCAATTGTGTCTGTTTAGCTCCACACATGCTTCTTTGGCGAGTTTCTTAAAGAATTAAGCTTTGCATGGCTTGTCTAGTTGATTCTTGCGTGAAATCCTCGATCTGTCTTCGAGAACTTCTTTTGTGAGAAATTTGTCTTGTGAAGGTTGAATAGTAATCTTATTGATTCCTTATCCATTTAGTTTTCTTTGTCTAGATATCACACCTGTAACACAGCAACAGAATCAATGAATCTTTATAATCCTAGTAGTAGATATCGATGTTTAAAATCATATGCGACTCCACCTCAAGCCCACTAATAAATGTAAAAATCTTATCTATTTAAAATTTGACAAAAGTCTAAATACTGATATGCTAATTAATAACAACATTGTGAAACTACCCTTCTAAAGGTCATCTGGATGAATGGAACTATTAATTTAACAGAAAATTTTGATACCTGGTCTGGCTTGGAAATAGAGGCATACTACGAGTCATTTTATAAAGCACAAAATTCAACTGTTTATTTCTTCATTTTACTTGAGAAACATTCAAAAATGATGATTAGACTAATTTAAATATCCAATGCCTAGATATTATGCAATAAGTTTTCTGCTCGTAAATCTAGGCGAGAAAGGCTAACTACCTCTTACGACGAAACTCGGTTTAAACTGTGTGAGCCAAACAAATCACAGTGGAAAGCGGCTTAATTAAATTCTCCCATCATTGAAAGAATAACAAAAATAGTGATACATCATTTGAAAATAAAAGAAGATGAAAGCGGGCCGTCTCAATTTCCTATCATCCATGCCAAGGTGTGGTTTCTGCCCTGGCCCCCTCCCTTCATCATAGATTTCGGTTCCCAGAAAGGAGACTCGGAAGAACCAACAGTGATACCAATGGCGGAACTACAAGATCAGTTAAGATTGGATTATTTTGAGTGTTGTCTGCGATTAAGAGGATTGATTATGGGGCCTAATCCTTACGAAATGGCCAATCATGCCATCATCGTCAATTGGGTTGCCTCAGTGAGATGGCATAGGAGGTGCGGTGACGGAGCCGAGGGGCGAGGAGGCGGTGGAAAACAATGGCAGCGGAGTGGGCGACCTAACGCGTTCTTCGATCATTCCTTCCATTGTTATGCACATAAAACAAGCGGGCAACGAGGCTATATTAGTAGAAAATACGAAAACGGGAAAAGAAAAAGAAAAAAGACTTAGCTTCTACTAACCACTGAAGATTTGCTAATGTTATGGGGATAGTGTTATAAATCTTTGTAGCGAGTATGTTTGGTTCCCATTTTTTTTTAATTCGATAACACGGATAACCACGAAAATAACGAGGGTTTATTTGTTTATGGTTTTGAAATTTGTTTTTGTTTGAAAAACAAGGGAACAAGGAAAACACAAAGTCCACTTTTGGTTCCTAGTTTTTTTTTTTTTGTTCTGAAAAACATGAAGAACACAAAATACTTAATTCAGAGAACAAGAACAATTTTTATGAATTACCAAAATAGTGTTCTTTATGTTTTCAAAACATGTTCTCAAGAACATTTTTAAAAAACATGAACCAAACATGCCTAAATTCGAGAATAATAACATTTTCAAGGGGACACTAAAATTGTGTTCTTCATATGTTCCTCAAAAAGCAGTTTTTCGAAAATAGGAACTAAGCAAACCCTAAGATTTTGATCAATAGGATTTCTGTGGTAGAAAGAAGGGGTTGAACTCCTACCATATTTTATCCCTTTCCTCTCTTCCACGGAAGCGATTTAGTTTGAGAATTATTATCCCATTTTTCAATAATGCAACCTAGTGTTCCTGAAATGCAACTTGAGGAGTGAGCAAAGCTATTTCGACTGTTCTTATAGAAAAGGTAGATAAATAAAGAGATTTGTTGAGTGAAAAACTAAACTATTACATATAGAGAAGTCTTTGTTACCTACAAAGCTTTCACCTTTCTTTTCGTTTACATCAATATCTTTAAACTTCTTACGTCTAGATTTTTGAAGGCGAAAGTCGGTTTGGGGATCTGAGAACAAAAAAGAAAAAAAAAAACTTGGAAACGATCAAGATAGAATTAATAGAGAGTTGGAATCAATATAGAAACGGAACAGTTCTATTTGCCAGTCTTGATCTGTAGAAAAAAAATGGTCCACCTTTTGAGCTTTTTGGGATCCATGTTAGAATTGTTGAGGTTCCTATCCGATTTGGACCTTGTTAGATTTCTAGGTTGATCATAATTGAAGGTATGCTTGCTAGAACCCGAGATCGGTGCCATATCAGATCGGAGTTGCATCAATTTTCTTTGTTCACGTCATCTGATGCGTTCATGAGCTTACTTTGGTAAGGTTTAGTTGTTACTTCATCATCGTTCCCCTTCTTTGCCGCTCACACCATGGTTGATGAAGGAGGGTTTCTTGAATAAAGGGTTATAAGCGGAACACCTACAGAAATTAGCAAAGGCCTGGCCACCAGTAGATGAAGAGCTCTCCATTAGGGTTTTGCTTATATCTAATTGCAACCCCATGGGACAAGATGGCTTCCCATTCTCATTTACTTAGCGATAATTCTGCAAAACAAGCGATAAATGCAGTTTAGCGAGAAAGCCAAGAAGATTTTTGATAAGATGATTCACTTTTACTTAGTAGAATTAGGTACTTACAATCAAGGGAATGATATTAAAAAGAAAGAAAAAAAAAACTATGCATTTAGTCATATTTATAAACATTTCCCGTTCAATTGTCCTAAATGTAACAATTAATGGCAAATATAAGATCTCTCTTGTATGGTTTCTCCTTATTTTCTTTTCCAACTTGTTTAAGCGACCCACTTGAGCAAGACTATTATGGAGAGGAAGCATGGTCCTTCATGAAACAAGAACACTAACAAAAACAAAATCTATACGATATCAGGCAAAACCTTGTATTACTTTGGTAGGTTTTTATGATGTATGAAAGGATCGGAGCACCAAAGTTCGGGCTTCAAACTTATCAAATTTATATCACGTGTTGAAAATGATTTTGATTTCCAATAAATGTACTTTTCTTTAATTACCCATCTTTCTGTGTAACATTTGAAGCATATAAGGGTAACACATTTGGTAAATTTACATAATTATATTCTAATCTTTAAAAAAAAAACATATATGTATATTTCTAGAAACATATGGTCGGAGAACTCTAATTTCTAAGTAGAAATTCGGTTTGAAAAAAGAGAAGCCTATGCGAGCCAAACATATCACAATTGGAAAAGGATTAATTAGAGTTCTCCCATCATTGAAAGAATAACCAAAATAATTGATACATCATTTGAAAATAAAGAGTTGAAGCGGACGTCTCGATTTCTAGTCATCCATGCCCCTAGGTGTGGTTTTCTACCCTGGCTTACTGTCATAGATTCAGTTTCCAGAGGAGACTCGGAAGAACCAACGGTAGTATCGTGGCGGAGACTCCAAGATCGATCAAGATTGGATTATTTTCATGGTGTTGATCTGCGATTATGGGGGTCTATCAGATCTAGAAATGGCACGATCATGCCGTCCCCAACATTAGCCATCATCATCAAGTCGATTTACCTCCCAAGTTGAGATGGCATAGGAGAGTACAAGGGCGGGGGTGCCATAGACCGAGGAGGCGGTGGAAGTGGCGGCGGTTGGCGAGCCAGCGCGATTCTTTGATCATGCCTTCCATTGTTATCTTGTGAAACAATTGAGTGGCAGGCTATATTAGTAGAAAATACAGAAAACAGGGAAAAATAAAGACTCAACTTCTACTAACCCTAAGAAGATGCAATAATGTTATGGGGATAGAGTGTTATAAATCTTGGTTGCAGAATGTCGGAACCCAGATGAGGCATTAGTAGAGACGAGGAGAACACTGTGGCACATGCAAAATGAGAAATAAGAATTGAGGTTCGGTATTGATTGTGAACCTATAAATGAATCGGTAAACTGTGACGTGTATAAGAAGCACTGTCCTTAGGAATTTGATTCCCTAGGATCTGACAATCCTTGAATGAAGGTGAACTGCGGAGCAGTAGAGGAGAAGAGCAAATGTTCTAAGTTGCGGAAAGAAAAATAGTACGTTATTTCAAACATGTCACGAGTATAACCTACTTTAATTTCAGTCTGCAGATTTGAAGAGCGACCAGAAATTTCGAACCATTTATGACTAAAATGCTCCTAGTGGGGTCAGATATCATAGTTTATTTTGTCCTAAGAATATTCAGAGATGTTCTTTTAAAACAAAAAGTAGCATTGAATTTTTTTTTCAAAGAAAAATAATTTCATTGAGTTCAACTATCAATGCATCAATAGAAGCTGTATAATCAAAATCCTGGACGGGTTGCGAGTCGCAACCTACGAGAAAATTGTGACTGCGAAATTCTCTGATATTATTTTCTTTTGTTTTATGCTCCCTCTTTCCTCAGTTTTGATCTTGCAATCACGAGTTCAATTTGGATTCTTTGTGCTTGAGTTGACTCAATAATTTTGGCAAGTTTATCTTGCAAAAGCTACAAAAATAGCCACAAAATGAGATCAGTAGTATAGTCGGGACCTTAATGTGCAAATCGGGTTAATTAAGTTGATTAGTACACAAAAAGTGCTCAAAACCTCCAATAAATAGGGTTCAAAATAGCACTATTTGGGCACTAATCAGTTGGTAAATCGACACAACATTTGGTGTTTGTTTGATGGGCGCTCGGTTAAATGGACAGTCTAACAAGTCGGACGAGTTGATTGAAATGGTAAAAGAAATTATGTGTCGGGTATCGGCAAGTTGGGGATAGATCCTCCTCGGTGAAAAGACCCACCAATTATAGTTAGACATAGTCCCCTAGCGGTGAAAGGCCATAAAGTGTTTGGGTTTGTGAATCCTCGGTGAGACACAAAAATCCGCTACCAGGCGCATAGGTTTGAATATAAAATGATCATTGTGAGTATCATCAGCTTTTGGTTTATAAACAAATGAAATTTGTTTTTAAAATGGTGGATGTCATCGGAGATGGCGGTTTTTCACACACATGGGCTTAGTGGCATTGTGTGAGAGTCGATGAGGTCTCGAGGGCGGATGGAGTCGCATCTGATTTCTTGGCATGGCATGTAGGATTCCATATGGAATTGACATGTTCTTGTTGGAATGTGATTGTGAAGAAATGGTGATGGACATTGCATGTGTGCACTTAAGTGTGGAGTAGCCCTTGTAGGAGGTATTCTCTCTTGGGCATGCTCTGCTATGGAAAAATATTTCGGGTGTAAGACGAGACTGCCGTTGGATGTAGCCTTCATCCCAAGCGATGGTAGTGAAGAAGGCCAGGCCTGTGGCCTTGATATTCATTTTGTAAATATATTAGAACGATTTAGTGTTAATATATGATTTTGTATAAAGTGTTGTAATAAACTCGTAAGGACTATTGTGACATATTCATGGGTAATATTTTGAGTATGGTTGAAAGGGCCAAAGATGAACTACTGCCTCATAAAGGAGTCTCGATTAAATGAGACACAATAGTGTGGTATCGAAATATGTGATACCCAAAGGTATTCTGCAAGTTGATGGTTGGTCAACGAGACCTTCGATTTTGAGGCGTCACATGTTAGGATCGAGACCTCTTTCCCAAGCTCCTTATCGAATGACTCCACCAAAGTTGATAGAGTTGCGGAAGCAATTAACGGATTTTCTCAATGCGGGCTTAGTCCAACCGTTAAAAGCACCGTACGGGGCACCGGTGTTGTCTCAAAAGAAGCAAGATTGATCGCTTCGGATGTGTGTAGATTACCGAGCACTGAACAAAGTCATGATCAAGAACAAGTATCCGATACCTTTCATTGCAGAATTGTTCAATTGATTGAGCAAGGCCGAGTACTTCATGAAGCTAGACTTGTGATTAGGATATTGGCAAGTGCGCGTGGTTGAAGGGGATGGGGCAAAGACTACAAGTGTGACGTGGTATGGAAGCTTCGAGTTTTTAGTCATGCCCTTCAGATTGACTAACGCCCCTACGACATTTTGTAACCTCATGAATGATGTCTGTTTCGACTTCACGGACTCATTAAGTAGTAGTATATGAGCGACATGTGATCTGGCGACTTTAGAAGATCGCGGTACCTCGAGGATTATTTGATAGACTGAGGCAGAATCAGTTGTATGTTAAGAAGGAAAAGTGTGAGTTTTCTCATAGCGAGATCAAGTTTTTAGGTCACCTGATTTCCAAGTCTCATATTCAGATGGATGGTGCAAAGGTGGGCAATTCGAATTGTGACCTCGATAGGTGACGAGCTTCGATCTTTTCTCGACTTAGCAAACTACTACAGAAGATTCATCATGGACTATTCTAAGATAGCCTGTCCTCTCACGGACCTTTTGAAAAAAGAGAGGAAGTGGGAATGGGATGCAGAGTGCCAAGTGCCTTTGAGAATCTCAAGGATACGATCACCTCAGGCTAGTTTTGGGGTATCGACTTAGAGTTGTCGTTTGAAGTACATGGACGTGTCGAGACGGGGCCCTAGGTGGTGTATTAATTATACTTTATACTCATTTTATCCTATGTGTTACTTATATTTTTATTAGTTTTATCATATAAATAAGTGATCTATGCTCTAAATGTTCAATTTGTGATTAGGTCAACCATGGCCAAATATGGAGCAAAACAAAAGAGATAAAGCCAAATCAATAAACTACACATGCAGCAGAAGCTATTGTGATTTGATGTTTAAGCTTTAAGATGATCTTAAATGGCTAAAACTTTATATGGATGAATGGGGACTTCTCGGAGCTTTTCCAAATATACCTTATTCACTCCATTTGAACCTTGATGATCAAGTTATGACTCTTGGTAGTTGAAGGAAGAAGTGAAGAAAGCTCCAAAAAAGTGACAAATTAGAGAATTTGTACACATTCAGTCTTTATAATAATTTCTAAGTGTTTTCTGGCTATATCAGATTTTACTTCAAGATCTTTCAACGGTACTAAGAACACCAAAATCGAGTTCGGATGACAAAGTTATGGCCTTCTGAGTTGGTCCAAAAATAGGAAAGGCGCGACAAAGTCACAGCGTTGCGAGAGAAATTTGTAAGCGCAACATCCGATGTCGCGGCGTTGCTTAAGCGACGTCGCAGCGTTCGAGGTTGTTTTAGTCGATTTCAGCCTATTTTGAGCCCATAATTGGGGTTTTAAAGCTCAGAGCCCCAAGAAGAGACAAAAGGAGGCGGCTGGGAGCTCGAGGAGAAGGGACTGTCACACTTTGGGACCAAGGAAGAGGTTGTGAGCTGTTTTTGAAGATTTGGGAGAAGATCATGGTGTGGAAGAAAATCCGAGAATCACCATCATTTTGATCATTAGAGTTTCTTCTTTCTCTTTTCTCATGTTTTGTCCCAAATTTATGATGTATCAAACCTCTATTACGTTCTAACTTTGTAGTCTAGGGTTTTGGTTGATTTTGGACATGAATCTTATATTTATTCGTCAATTTTCCTTTTTCTATTGTTTCTCTGTGATTGTCACATCTATTGATTCATGATTGGTTCAATTTACATATTGATTTCTAGCTAATCTCAACCTCAGTGAGTGGTTCTTCGAGATACGAGAAAAGGGTAAGAACTAGACATAGATGAATCAACCTAATTAGCTTGGTAGTGTAGAAATTACTGGTAATTAGGAGGCATGTGAGATTCTTGGATCTTAAAGCATCTCTAATGCTTAGGGTTAGTGAAACAAAGAATCTAGTGAGTAGTTTGTATGTTATCGGAGCCTCGAGGAGACATAATTAAATTAGCAGGCAAGGTCACTCTGAAGCATTTTCATGAAACAATAGAGTAGAATTTTGACTTAGACCCTAGAGATTTATCATCTCTTGGTATCCTTAGTTGCGAACTTCATTAGTTAGATTTAGAAATTTCATTAGTTTAGTTTAAGTCTGTTTTACTATCCTGATTGTTAGTTTGAATATTAGAGAAGTATTATAATTTTGGTACTTAGCCTCCCCATTTTCCCTGTGGATCGATATCCGTGCCAGGTACACTTTGTGCACTTGACAAGCGTATACTTGCGCGGTTAGACATTCTTTGCACACTTTATCACATATTTTAAACACAAATCACGCTAAACGCCTATCGAAGTTTTTTGGCATGCGTTATAGGGAAAATCAGTTTTATGATAATATCAATACTAGCGTGCTTCCTTTAGTAGACAAACATTTTTATGTATATATGTGGACAAGTTTTGATGCTTTTTTTGTTTTCTTTTTGCAGAAAATTTCAGGTTAAAATCACAATGGATCGTCGACAAGTTGACAAATGCATTGGCTCACCTTGAGTAGCAACTAAAGTCGACAATTGGCCGATGGCGTAAAAGAGTGACAACTCAAGTGAAATTATTGTGGCAACCATATGCATCAATGGATTATTCTCAGTATGGAATTTTATACTTGAACAATCATAATTTTGGATGGGTACCACCCAGGCCTCATGGGTACAAAGGTATACCATTCTTGATCTCCTGAGTCCAAGATCTGACAGAAGAAGCTATGGATGAATTAAAACTCGAAGCTGAATCTACCTGTAACATGCTTTGAATTTTCAGATCAATAGCTAAAATGGACCGCTCTCAATTTAGGTTGCCTAGGTTTCTTGATCCAAATAGAGATAAGTCAACCTCCACATGAGAGAATGACAAAGTTAGAACATACATTTTTGTATTGAAAAGAGTTCATCTTTGAATGCGCAACATCTTAAGTTCAATTCATGGAATTGGCAGGGCTAATGTTCAAATTCCTTTTGCACCATTCGAGCTTGAAAGAAGAGATGGCTCAAGGCCGTTTCTTATACTGACTTGGATTGAGAAAAACGACCCTAAATAAGAGGAGAGTATGAGTATAGAAGAACTAGTGGCAAAACCTGTGAAGAACAAGATAATATGGCTACAATGTCCTTTGAGAGGACAACATGAGAGTTGCCATCTACTCTTGGGTGAATATAGAGAAGAAAACTTGAGCTATAATGAAGAAATCACCTCTCGAGGATATGAAAGAACTCGAGAAGTTTCAAACAGTGGAGAATGATGCACAAAATTTTGAAACCTTAGTTGTGAAGGAAGATGAACCAACTTCTCCCAGGAATCTGTGAAAGACAAATGATAAAGTTGTGAAAGAAAACTATTCGGAGATGACTTTTTGGGTTCCAATGCATGAAAGTGAAAAATGAGGAAAAAAAAAGCCCAAACTTTGAGGTGGATGGTACATCATTCACTTGAACAACGAATTGAGGAATCATTGTAATTAAAAAAATGAAAATAATAGAAAATATAAAAAAATATAATGATCTTGAAGATTATGTGTTTAAGTTGCCTAATTGAGCACAATTATCGCCTCTTAGAAAGGATGGAGGCCATAATTCACGAACATATCCATACTTGGTATAGTCTAGTTGGACTCAGCGGAGCGGCTCCTTGGGGCGACTCAGAGTTCAAAAAAAAAAGGAAGAAGAATAAGATTTTTTTTTTTCAATTTTCTTGAATTAGTTTAAGTTTGTTTTTGAATAAATTTTCTTGCTTGATCTTGTGTTTTTGGTTTTTAAGTTTGGGATTTCAGGTTTTTGAAGATTCAAAGTTGGTTTTAGGAAGCTAAAACGTTGAAATCTTAGTTAATTAATTTAGGAGGCTTAAGAACCAAGAGAAACCATATTCCAGCATCCTTCATTGGAACTAAGGTCTAACCCCTACTTAACACCTTTGCCTCAGCGAGCCATATTCATTGGAGCAACTTTGAACTTGATCAACCTTAGGAGAGTACTCATCATCCATTCTTGCTTTTGTTTCACATTGAGGACAATGTTTAATTCAAGTTTGGGTGGGGGGTTGAATTCAAAAATTCAAAAAAAAAAAAAATTTCAAAAATCCAGCATTTGGATCTCCTTACTTGTTTTATTTATTTCCTTTTAGTTGTTTGGTTGTCGCTTGCATGAGTTTTTTCTTTCTTTATTTTGTTTGTTTTGTGTCTCACATGAGTTAGGTTGGTGCTTAGTAATGGTTTTGAGAATGCATTGGTTTTGTGCTTAAATTGTTTCTTAGTCAAATTTGGGATACCTTTACATTTGTTTGATTTAGGACTTGAGTGTATCTTTTGATTGTGGGAGACTTAGCTTGAATAGCCCCATTGTTTCTCAAGAAATCATTTCTTAATGAAACTCCTACGCACACACACACTAGGCCTCATTTATACACTTTGGCTCCAACATCTTCTTCTCAAATTGAACCTACCTTGAGAGACCTTAACTTCTACAGTGATGAGACACCTCAATAAATAGGATTTCCATTGTGCCCCCGACTGAAAAGGAAAAGAAAACAAGAAAATGAAAAAGAAAGAAAAGAAAAGAAAGAAAAAAAGAAAAGAAAGAAAAAAACAAATAAGTGAGTTTACTCACAAGTAGGTGCTGGTTTTAGTTGAGCGTTCGGAGTGAAGTTCGAGGAAACTAAATGCCTGGATACCAACCAGCAGTGGGGTGACGATGGATCCTCTACATGGACACTTTTCTAAAACTCCTTAGCATTGCTTCCTACTTTTTAGTTTTAGTTGTTGAATAAAAGGTGCGTTCTTATCCTGTTTTGGTTAATTTTCTTTCAAATAGAGTGAGTTGAGTTTGGTTAAAGAGTTTTTTGGAACCTTAGTCTATATTTGAGACCTAAAACATTATTTACACCGAGTCCCTTTAGGAAAGATCGATTGAGGGCTTGGAAGCAAAACTTGCTTTGATCAACATACCCTTTGAATGCCTCGTCTTTTAGAGATGATAATTGTTTTGGCATCCCATTTTGGCTAACATGTTTTCTTAAAATATTTCCAATCTTTCTCTTAACTTGTACTAGCACCATTCATACCATATCTATCTTAGTGTTTTCTTTTTTATGTTTAACATTTCCTCTTTTAGCAGGGACAAGCAAAAATTTAAGTTTGGGGTGTGATGAATATACTTTATACTCATTTATCACTATCTTTTTACTTATATTTTTAGTAGTTTTATCATATAAATAAGAGATCTAATGCTCTAAATGTTCAATTTGTGATTAGGTCGACCATGAGCTAATATAGAGCAAAACAAAGAGATAAAGCCCAAAAATCGAGTAAACTACACATGTAGCGACTGCGCGTGAATTGATGTTTAAATGCAAGATGATCTCAAATGGATACAAAATTTATATGGATGGATAGGATGCTTCTCGAGGGCTTTTCAAGATACCTTATTCACTCCATTTGGACTCAAATGATCAAGTTATGACTCTTAGTAATTGAAGGAAGAAGAGAGCTCAAAAGTGACCAGTTGGAAAAATTTTACATTCAGCCTTTATCATAATTTCTATAGTGTTTTTTCTGGCCATATCGATTCTACACTTCAAGAGCTTTCCAATGGTACGAACACTTAGCTCGGTCGGATGCCAAAGTTATGGCCTTCTGAAGTTGGTGAAAGCGGGAAAATTGCGACGTTATAGAGGTTGTAAAGCGCTGACGCATCCGGCGTCATAGCGTTGCCAAGAAAAGCGATGTTGCGTCGTTCGAGGTTGGTTTTGGGTCGATTTTCAGCCCATTTTGAGCCCAGAATTGAAGGTTTTAAAGCTCAAACCCCAAGAAGACAAAAGAGCGGCTAGGGCTCGGAGAAGGGGACTTTGTCCACACGTTGGGACCAAGGAAGAGGTTGTGTTTGTTTCTAAAGATTTGGGAGAAGATCATGAGAATTGTGGAAGAAGAATTGAGAATCACCATAATTTTGATAATTTTGATCATTCGAGTTTCTTCTTTCTCTTTTCTCATGTTTTGTCCCGAGTTTATGATGTATCAAACCTCTATTATGTTGTAACTTTGTAGTCTAGGGTTTTGGTTGATTTTGGACATCTTATATTTATTCGTCCATTTCTATTTATATTATTTCTTTGTGATTGTCTATCTATTGATTCATGCTTGGTTCTATTTACATATTGATTTCTTGTTAATCTCAATGAGTGAGTGGTTCTTTGTGAGATGCGAGAAAACAATAGTAAAGAACTAGACATAGATGAATCAACCTAATTAACTTAGTAGTGTAGAAATTACATTAATTAGAGGCATGTGAGATTCTTGGATCTTAAAGCATCTCTAATGCTTTAGGTTGGCGAGAAGAAAAAAGACCTAGTGTTAGTTGGTAGGTTATCCGACCTCGAGAGGAAACACATAATTAAATTAGGCGAGAGTCACTGCGAAAGCATATTCATGAAACAATGGTAGAATTTTGACTTTAGATCTAGAAGGATTGTCCAATTGCACCAAGTACCTAGGAATTTATCATCTCTTGGTATCCCATAGTTACGAACTTCATTAGTTAGATTTAGAAATTTCATTAGTTTAGTTTAAATTATGTTTTACTATCACAATTGTTAGTTTGGATATTAGAGACGTATTATAGTTTTGGTATAGCATCCCCATTTTCCCTGTGGATCGATATCCGTACTTAAGTACACTTTATTACTTGACAAGCGTATACTTGCATAGTTAGGCATTCTTTGCACGCTTTATCACACATATTTTAAAACCTGATCACACAAAACGCCTATCATGGTGTCTTTGGTGCAAGAGGAGCATCGGTAGCATTCGAGGATTGGAAGTTGGATGCGGCAAAGCGGTATCACCCACAAAGAAGAGATGGCTAACGGTCATCCATTGCCTAAGGCGATGGAGAACTAGCCCAGTGGGAACACAAATTCCACGGTGGTGATAACAACATAGCTAACGCACCTTGAAAGCTTCGAAAAACTTCTTGCCCAGTGACTCGATAAAGAAGAGTTCTTTGCCAACTTTGACTTCATGTGGGTACACAAGCCGGGTCGACATAACCAAGTGGCATTTGCGTTGAGTAGGAAGGAAGTTGCGAGCCACATGGGATCGTTGAGTCGAGTTGTGACAGACTTAACTGAGTGAGTAAGGCAAGGAGCTCCATAAGACCTGACATATCAAAATTTGGTTGAGCCTTGGGTGAGATGGCACCCGCAGTGATACTTGCTAGAGAACTAGTTGCTTTACTTCACAGGAGGGAAGCTATATGTACCTTCAAGCAAATTGAGACCAGAGTTTCTAAAGGAAACACATGATACGAAGTGCATTAGTCGCCTAAGAGAAGAGAGAGCATTGGCATTGCTGGCACGGTCTTTTCATTGGCCTAAGATGAAGGAATACGTGCAAGCCTATGTCAAGACATGCCATGCTTTTCAAGTTGATAAGACCAAGCGGAAGAAGAGCGAGTTTGCTATAGCCTTTACACCCATTCGGGAAGACCTTGTAGCGCGGTCATTTATGGATGGACTTCATTAGTAGGTTTCGAAAGTTGGGGGCTTTGGATCGGTTTGGTAGTGGTAGATAGGTTCTCTAAGTATGCTGTCTTCATACCAGCCCCGAATGAGTGTGAAGCGGCCTTATCTTCTTGATGTGTTGTAGGCTCATTTTGGGATGCTTGAGGACATAGTGAGTGATAAAGATACGCGGTTCACAAGCGGGTTTTTGGGTTATTGCTATTCATGATGTAAAGTGCAGTGCGAGTTCTCAACCTCACCAATCACCCCTCGGACCGGCCGGTCGGTAGTGAGTGAATTAGATGCTTGAGGTACTCGCGCCACTATGTGATAACGCTCAAATAAGCGGTTGGAACTTCTTGAGCCCATGCGGGTTGTCTTGCTGTCTGCGACAAAGTTCGGTACAGGGGAATGAGCCCTTTTGGGGGTAGCGGTGGGTTGAGCCTCGCGCCATGGGCGTGCTGGTTTTTTAGCAACTTGGTTGCAACGTGAGCCCTACTGCATACAAGTTTACGAAGTATCGGTAATATTGCTTGATGAGCTCGAGACAACTGATAAGGCAAGTAAACACATGAAATATCAGGACAAAGGCAAGAGACACTGGAATTTGAGGAAGGGGAGAGGTTACGGTGAAGCTAACTCCTCAAATTTTGAAGAAATCCAAAATAAGTAGTTTCAAAAGGAGCTTGATCCCATAGTATGATGGCCCCTTTGAAATTGTGAAGCGCATTGGGAACGTGGCCTACAAGTTGAAGCTACCTTAGAGATTGAAGCTTCACCCGACATTCTATGTAAGCTTCTTGAAGCCTTATCATCATGATCCTAGTCTGGACAGAGTGCAAGTAAAACGGAACCCACCTATGATCAGGGTTGAGTTCGACAAAGAGATTGCAAGCATCCTACAGGATATGAAGATGGGCAACTGGAAGAACAAGTGGATTGAATACTTAATTCATTGGAATAGGACGCCCATCATTGAAGCAAGTTTGGAGAAGGGTGCTACTTTGTGGTAGTTTGAAGACCAGATCAATGAGTATGTGCGACTGAAGTCAACGAGGATGTCGACTACCTTTAGCGGGGGAGGGTTTGTTAGCCCCTCGACTAGATGACCTGAGTTCAATTCGGCATGAGGCGTTGTAGCCTATGCGCTCATCATGGAAGGAGATCGAGCGAATCGAGGAAGCAAGTGTTAGCCTGAGATGAGAAGCTCGTGGCCCGAGTGCATGAGCCAAGCACGCACATGAGGGAAGGTAAGGACACAATCTAGTTGGGACGCTCGTACGTAGTTGCAGTTACGACACTCACGGCTTAGAGGGAGCTAGGGGTGTGACACTTGAAGGAAAGCAGGATCAGAGTGGGAGAAGCCTGCCTTATATAGGCACGAGAGCCGTGGGCAGCAAGTTTTAATTGGAGTGCAACAAAGAGTCATGCGTGGGGAAGGAGTCTGTGGCTGGAGTCCTATGGCAATAGGAGTCACGATAAAAAATGACTATTAGTCAGGAAGGTTATGTGGATGTCATGGAGTCTTGATCTGGCAAGATGGCTAGTCGGGAAAGGATTAGTGTTGACTGCGATTGAGACATGGGGATTAGAGTAGGATTCTTAGTCGATTTGTGCTAGGACTACCCTTCCAGGCAACCTATATAAAGGGGTTACATGCCCTAGTGGCTGAGTGGTGAGAATTGGATCCATAGAGAGCATTGAGCATCCTGGGAGATGTGGGAGCCTTTGCCAAAATGTTTTGTATTTTAAGTAAATAAAATATGAGTAGGGGAGAGCCTCATATGTCTTGTGTTTGTGAGAACGTGAGGCATTGAGAAGCGGTAGAGGTTCTTAGAGCCGCCTGCATGAAAGCCATAAATTGGGCGTGTGACAGCTACCAAGGGCAAGCGAAAAATTCAGAACCATTCCTTCAAGACACTTTCCTTTGATGTCTTTCAATAGATGTGGTTATATATTTTATCCCAAATTGCCATAAAGTTATGTTCGTTGGATGGTCTTTGGAAATGAATATAATTAATGCGTATTGTGTGTGTATATATATATATATATATATATAAATTACAATAAAGAAAAGAAATTAATTTTAATAAAAAAACACAAATTGTATAAATATCTTTGTCCAAAGTTGATGCCCAGCTCAATTCTTTGGAGTGTTAAATTTTAAAAGGTAGGACATCAAATTGTAATTGTCAAATTGTACAAATATGTTTCCCATTTTTTAGTAATAAATCATTTGACTCATAAATTTAATATATTGAAAGCACTCGAGACATTGATGGCTAATTATTAGGATACAAATAGCACCACTCCATTTTAAAATTTGTTTAAAATATATATATATATATATATATATATATATATATATATATATATATATATATAATTCTTTCTCTAACTTTGCCTTTCCTTTTTAATTTTTGGTATTGGGTTTAAAATAAAGTAAACATAGCTTCAACATGATTCTTAAAATTGCATTTTAATTAAAAAAAAAGTAATTTGGTGAATTTAAATTTGATGGTAGAGTTGTTTTTAAGGTGAAAAATTGAGGTCTAAACTTAACAACATAAATTTAAAATTTGAATAAATGAAAAATAAATATTTTAATTGGAAAGGTTAAATATGAGGATGATTCTAATTTTAGAAACTAGTCAGAACACATTCAAGACCAAATGTATGAGTTTACTTAAGGCGGTTTTCAACTAGGATTCAGGCTTTGCCAGTCCTCTTTTGAGTCCAGAAGGATACACCATGGATAAGATAACCATTCAACAACAGCCAATTTTGGACAAAAATATTCAATACATATCATCTTAATGAAAACAACACGAACAAAACAAGCAAAACATGAAATTAAGGAGACAATTGAGAATTCAAAAAAAACAAACCAGCAAGGACTAAAGAAAGTTCAATTGTTTTTGCTGTTGTTGCAGTTGAAAGAGATGCCTGAGATGATATAATTCTGTCCTGTAAGCCTCAGTTTCACCTGCCAAATACGAGAATTACTGTAGAGAGGGGGGGACTAGAGATGGAGAAATTAAAGAATATATATTGAGTAGTACGTACCATTTTTTAGATTTATACGTTCTTTCAGCGTTAACTTCTTTTGTTTCATGAGTTCATTTGTAATAGTTTTTTCTTACGCTGGGTGAGTATCATTTCTGGAGTGAGTTGTGCTAGTTGGGCCTGCAAATATGCCTATAGATTTTAGAAATTAGAGAAATATGTCTGTATGGTTCATGTTTTTAAAGCGGTTATTGAAATTAAAATTTGAAAACACAGAAAATACCATTTTAGTGTTCTTTGAAAATGATTCTCTTATATTTGTGTTATCTGTATGTTTTCTCTGTAAAAAAAGAGTGTTATTTGTGTTTTTCTCACTAATAATAAAATAAATCGGGAACCAAACTTATTCTATTTATTTTCCTTGTATTTCTTGTTTTCAAAACAAAAAATAATTTTCAAAAACAGTAAACAAATAGGCCCATAACTTCTATATTCTTTGTTTTCCATAAATGTTCATTACCTCAAATTCTTTCACCTGGGTTTCCATTTCATTAATGTAGCTAATCCTTCTCAGTCTAGATTTCTGAGCAGAAATTCTGTTTGAAAGAAGCCTGTCAGCCAACATTACAAGAATCAAGACCAAGATAATCAAGGTGTTCTTGAAAAAAAAAAAAACATGATGAAGGCAGGAATTTTGGACAAACTGTGCGAGTCTCACGGTGGAAGTAGGAGTTCAGTCGGTTGAGGATCACCGTGGCATCTGCAAGCACAGTCACAGGTTCAGTCCTCAAAGCTTCCAGAACACCACTGCCTGAGATTAATGGATGATTTTGAGGGTTCTGAGACTGGTAATGGGGAACAATACTATGGCTGAATCCCTCTAGAAATGAAGAAGGGAGAGTTGATGGATGCGCCCTTGACCTTGGCGGCTGTGGAGGTGGTGGTGGCGGTGGCGGAAGTCCGGACCGGTCCTTTTTGTTCATTCCATCCATGGCTTCACCAGAAAAACAACCACAAAACAAATTCTGCTTTTTAACATAAGATAGAAAACCTGAGGAAAAGAAAAACAAAAGACTATCCAAGTATATTGTGTACTAACCCTACAACATATAATGTAGTATTTTTAAAAGGAAAACTTTGTATATATAGGGAAGAAAATTAATATATTAATTTTACTTGCACAATAATTAATTTTACTCAACGATTTCTAAATAATGCCATAAATGTAAGAACCATTAATATCATATGTGACTAATTAAATGCACTGGATGGAGTCAGATTTTTTGGTTCTGGATGCTAATATTAGCCCAAATGAAAAGAGCATGGAGACAGAGGATTATTGTTTAATTTTGATTGTTTTCTTAGGCTCTTGTTTGGAATCGGAAAGTACTTGGAAAAAAAATATTAAGGAAAATATGAGTACTACCGTATTTAGCTTCCACGGAGTGAAAAATATATATAAAAAAATTTAAATATAATCAAAATTCTTTAAAATTTTACATATTTTTAAATTTCTTGGATTCTTATATAATAAAAGAAAAACATATAAAATGAGTTTAAATAAATATAGAGAATGCTCAATGAGGACAGTTTAAAGGCAAGCTCATGTGGGGATATATAAAATTCTTAGTTCTTTGTTCTCATATATAGAGCACTTATCATGCATAACTCATGTAATAGAGTGCTTAATGTTTAAAAAAAGCAATGATATAGGGAGGGGAGGTGTCCTGAGTTAAAGTCTTAGTGGGGACAATTTACTACATAATAATTAAAATGTTTAGCTGTTAATAATATATATATATATATATATAACATTAATTAATTAATTAGGGTTCCACCTATTCCCTACCAAAATGGTTGAGAGTGTTTTCTCAACAATAATGTTACAACAATAGTAATAGATTTATCAATAATGTTACAACAATAATGTTATCCATTTCACAAAAAAAAAAAAAACAATAATGTTATCGGTGAATAGTAATATATTTCATATAAAAATTATAATTTATTTAGAAATAAATTATATAATTGGGCCAATTTTGAAAAAGAAATTTGCAACAGATTGGATGCAAAATTCATAAACACAAAAAATAATGCCAACAAAATTAATATTTCTTCAAAGGTAGTGTATGTAATTCAATAAACCTTTTCAAAAAATTTTAAATGTGATGGGGCAAAGATTAAGAATAGGATGCTATACATTAAAATTTTTAATAATTTTATTTTTTTTTCATTTATTTAAAACTAAAATCACATGGAAATAGTTTAGGGTGGGTCCCATGGGTTAAATAAGAAAAGAATAGTTTAGGGTTTAACTTAGTGTTACTAAAAATTGCATGTTTTTATTAATTTCATGGAAATAGTGCATTTCAAGTGATATGTGATACTTGGGTTATATTTTCCTTCTTATTGGTCTAATAGTGCACCTCTACATAATTCTCTTTATTTTCTTCCAAAATTTCATTCATTCTAATTTTTCTCTTTATTTTCTTTCCATAGTACTTTTAGAGTTTCAAATAAAACTTAGTAAATTAAACTTAGTCCAAGTAAGGCAATTGTGTATATTGAGATATCTAATTGTATAAGTAGAGAAGCTAAGCGTCCTGAAACTTAGTTCAATTGGTTAGAGCGTCCTACGTTAAAATGGTTAGACACAGGTAGGGAGGGGTTAGTCTCGCGGAGACAATTTACCACATTCCGCTTTTGGCAAAAATATGTTCATCTTCTTGGATCAACCCTCACTCTTTTCTCTCTCCTCCTCTCCTCTCTACCTCAACCCCCATTGGAGCTAGAGCAATAATGTAATACTTGCACTAAAGTAACACCTTTAAAATTATTATAGATAAATATATTTATAAGAAATAATTTTTTTTTCATTTAATAGATTTAAAAATTAAATAAAATTTTAATAATGTTTGCCTTATTTTTATTTTATTACATAATATTATTAAAAAATATTAGAATTTAATTATTTATTGCATACATAATTTATTACATACAATATTAATAATATAATAAATAAATAAATTCTAATATTTTACTAATATTTCATGCATAATTTATATTCTTTACATTTATAATTTTGATATTTTGAATCCATTTTGATATTTTTAAAATTTTTATAGAATATTAAACATAATTTAAAAATAAAAATAATTAATGTATCATTATTTTTAAATATAAATAAATTGTTGTTATTTTAATTTTATTACCATTTGTTTTAATTTTAAAATCTACTAAATGAAAAATTAAAATTCATTTCTTACTTTTTAAATAAATTTAGATATTTATAATAAATTTTATTACAAATATTTTTTATAATAATTTAAAGAGTTTTTTTTTTTTTACATTAGTGCAAGGTGTTACATTAGTGCTTTTATGGGTTCAAGGTGTTAAATTAGTCCTATAACTCCAATGGATGATCAGGAGAGGGATGAGGGTGTTAAATTGATCTATAACTCCAATGGATGATTAGGGTGGGGATGAGAGAGAAGAGGACAGACAGGAGAGAGAAGGGTGATCCAATAGAGAAGAAATGATCATGTGGGTCCCACATGAGGGGCATTTTGAAACCCAAAAATGGGCTTACTATTTCGTGCATGTTTGCTTTATTTTATGCTTCTATTCCATGTTTAACAAATATGAAACCAAAAATTTTATTTTCCTTATTTATGGTCCCTTCATTACATTTTAAACACAATTCCCCAATAAATAATATGGAATGATAAAATAGCTAAGTGTTCTCATCGACTCTTCAAAAGGTTGTCAATATGCACAAAGTAGTTCAAAGTGTGCAAAGATGCCTTTATGTTTCAAAAACATGACATATATTATTAACGTATGATAGCTTATCAAATAAACAATTAAAAAATAAATAAATAGAGAAAAATTATCTTGATTTATAATTTTTATACGTTCATATTGTAGTCGATGCTTGAAAGAGGAACTAAGGACCATATATTCACTAGCAGAGCCAGAGAAAATAAAATAGAGGTGGGCATAACCAGCATTAGGGGCGCATAATAGTAACTCTCTTGACTATTTTTTGTTTTCTCTAATAAGCTTTTCTTTAATAATGATTAGAATCCCTTTCCAAAAAAAAAAAAAGAACCAGGTCATGAAAGCACTCTAAATAGTGCAGATTTATAGAAAACAAACTCTAATTCTATAACCGATTATTATGATATTTATATAAGTCCAATAGAAAGATTACAATAGAAAAGGATTCAAATAGAAAATTTTTGGATTAATAAGAAAAAATAGAAACAGTGAATTCTTCAACAATGTTATATCTTGAAATTGGACTCCACATAAAATAACAATCTTCACATAAAATAGCAATCTTTGTCTTGAAACTGAAATGGGTCTAACAATGTAAGAGCATCACCAATAATTTCGAAGGCAAATAGCTGGGCCTGACTCCCTCTTTGAAGTAAATCTCTGCGTAGGTTTAATTATCCCATTTGTAATACTATCTCTTATTATAATTATATGGATAAATAATATACTCCACAAATGTTAATAGCATATATGATATTTGAAGCAGAGAAACCAAATAGTGGTTCCCTTCTTATAATTATATTCACAAGAATAATCTTCTAAAGAAAGGGCCAAGACGCAAGCTTTTTATCTCTGTAATAAGAGGCCAACCGTTATAAAGGATGGTAAGAGATATGCATGCAAGTCCATCACCCAATTGCACGTATTCTTTACCTATTTTATTTTTTCAATTAATTATCTAATTTTCATGTTCATATTTCTTTCAATAATATGCTGTCTCCTTTTCTTTTCTTTTCTTTTCTTTTTTTTTTTAATATTTTCTTAAATTCAGACGTTACACCTTCATTTTCTGATATTAGAGTTTTTTTTATTTTATTTACTCATAGTAGAAAATTGTCTAAGCGAACACACACCAATATATATCTGAAACACAGTTCGAATTTAAAATAAAGCCACAAAACGACAACAGAAAACAAGGAGAAAAGCTACAAATCTAGAAACAAACCAAGCAAGAACAACAACAGGAATGAGGATTAAGTCATCTAATTGTAAAGTAGGAATAAATAAATAATATGGAATGATAAAAAGAGCAAGAGTGTTTTCCATCGACTCTTCAAAAAAAGTTCTTCAATATGCATAAAAGTTGCTCAAGTTGTGCACCGATGGATTTATAATTCAAAAAACATGACTTATATATTATTAGCATTATGCTAGCTTATCAAATAAACAATTCAAAAAAAAAATTAAATATTGAAAATTATCTTGATTTATATGTTCATATTGTAAATTCGATGCTTGAAAAGAGGAACTAAGGACCATATATTCACTGGCACCAAACAGAGAAAATAAATGAGGGGCATAACCTTTTTTAGGGACAGGTCACATGTTCGAATTTTAATAAAGAAATATTTAGTTCAAAGACATCAAATAATGCAATATTTGTGAATCTAACCACCTATTCTATGTCCACAAGCCTAACTCAATTGGTTAGAGCGTCAAAGTTAAAATGGCTGGACATATGGAGAGGGTTACAAGCTCAATGATAGTTTACTACATTATATTAAAAAGTTATTAGCTTTAAAAAAACCACATATCCCTTACTTTCTTGAAAAATAATCTTTTTGGAAAAGACTTCTTTAAGTATTATATATTTACATCATCTCTTAAAAAACTGACTACCCCCTTTTGTAAAAATATAAGGTATTTTTGTTAAAATCATGATAAAAATTGATAACGGTCAAATTTCCAAAATTTGGTTTTCCAAAGATCTAGCTTTTAATCAAATCACCCTTTAATAAAAGCATATTTTCAATTCAAACCATAACGAAAAACAACATAGAAAATGTCTATAAACTATTGTTGTACCTAAGGTTGATATGTTGTCTATACCGAAGCTTAATAATGATTAAAATGGCCACCGCATGAAAGCACTCTCAAGACTGCAGATTTATAGAAAACAATGTCTAATTCTTTTACCGATTTTTGAGATATTTATATTGGGGCAGTAGAAAGATTCAATTGAATTTTTTGATTAGTAAGAAAAAATAGAAAACAGTGAATTCTTCAATAATGTTACATATCTTGAAATTGGACCCACATAAAATAACAATCTTAAATTGGTCTTACAATGTCAGGGCATCACCAATAATATCGAAGGCAAACAACTGACTACCTCTTGGACTAAATCTACAACTACGTCTAATTATCCCACTTGTAAATACTATCTCTTGATATAATTATATGGATAAATAATATAATTTTATATATTATTTTATTAAATTGGATTTCCCTTTAAAATTAAATTTACAAAACTAATCTTCTAAAAATAGAGGCCAAGACACCAGGCTTTTATCTGTAACAAAGAGACCAACCGTTATAAAGGACGGTAAAAAGAGATATACATGCTCATTCCATTACCCAAATGCAATAACCTTTACCTATTTTATTTTATTGATTATTCATCTATTTTTCATGTTCACATTTCTTTCAATAATTTGTTGTCTCTTTTTTTTTTTTTTTCATTTTCTTTTTTAAATTCAGATGTTACACCTTCATTTCCGATATTAGAGTTTTTTTATCAACTCATAGTAAGAAAATTATCTGGCAGACGCCACTCAATATCTGAAACACGGTTCTAATTTGAAAAGAAAGCCACAAGCAACAACAACAACAGAAAGCAAGGAGAAAAAAATTAACACCAACCCTAGAAAAAAACCAAACAAGAACAACAGCAGCTAGGAATGAGGGGGGGAAAATGCAATCTTCAGCTAAGCCAACAAACTTTGCTAGAGCTTTTGATTATGTTCGTTCATGAAAATGAAACTACCATTTTCTGTTGTTGGAGCAGCTAGCTAGCCTTTAGTTGTATCTCTTAAAGCCCTTCAATTCCTAAGCAAGTTGAAATGCCTGGGAAGCCATCTCCTCAGGCACAGGAAGAATGAACAGGAACTGGATTTAGAACTGACATTCAAAATTCTGAAGAGACAACCCAGCTGGCTCATGCCTTGATTCGTCGTATAATTCATTGGTCCAGACGGGCTGGGAGACATCCATGTCTGGTCTGGCAGCTGTTGTAATAGAAACCCATTCTTGAAGCTTAGTTATTTCCCTGTTGTAAACATTAGCTTCTTCTGCCAGAGATGAGCGTTACTGTCAGGAGAGAGGAAAAATAGGGAGTCCACTAGGAAAAACTTATAGCAGCTATACATATTACATACCATTTTTGAGGTTCAGTTGTTCTTCAACCATGGCGTTCTTTTGTTTCACCAAATTATTCTCCATTAGTAGCAGCCTTTTCCTCTCTTGGCACACTATCACTTCAGTTGAGAATGTTGCTATCATGGCCTGAACTTATATACAAATGTTATTATCAAAAATAACAGAGACAGAGAGAGAAGTTGAATGACCGAGAATTCTGGGACTACCTCAAGTTCTTTCACTTGGTTCTCCAGTTCATTGATGTAGTTAGCCTTTCTCAGTCTAGATTTCTGAGCAGAAACTCGGTTTGAAAGAAGCCTGTGTGAGCCAAACAGATCACCATTGGAAACACTTAATTAATTCTCCCCATCATTGAAAGAATAACAAAAATAATTGATATATCATTTGAAAATAAAAGAGATGAAAGCATACTGTCTCAATTTCCTGTCATCCATGCCAAGGTGTGGTTTTCTACCCCTGGACCCACTCACTGTCATAGATTCGGTTCCGGAGGAGCTCAGAAGAACCAACAGTAGTACCAGTGGCGGAGACTACAAGATCCAGTTAAGATTGGATTATTTTCAGGGTGTGTATACTGATTCTGGGGATTGATTATGGGGCCTAATCCTTCTGGAAATGGCCTGATCATGCCATTCCCAACATTGGCCATCATCATCAACTCGGGTTGCCTCCCAAGTTGAGATGGCATAGGAGGTACAAGGGCTGAAGGAGCCTGAGACAGGGAGCGGTGGAGAGTGGCAGCGGTGGGCGACCAACACGATTCTTTACATCATGTCTTTGCATTGTTATGCCTGCAAAACAACTGGGCAACTGGCTATATTATTAGAAAAATAAGAAAACAGAAAAAGAAAAATAAAGAAAAAAAAGAAAAAGACTCACAACTTTACAAATAACCCTAAGAAGATGTGATAATGTTATGAGGATAGAACCTTGCCTTTCCCTTCCTATATGTATATATAGGCAAGAAAATGAGTTCGGACCGTCACCAAGTATAATAACTTCACTTTGATTCAGTCTGCAATTTGAAGAAACGGCCAGTAACTTCGAACCATTTCTGACTCAAATGCTCCTGGTGGGGTCAGTTTTTCTAGGTCTAGATAATGTTATTATCCCTTAAGCAATGAGAATAGCATTAAAGTAAAATAGTAATTAGCTGGGACTACTTTGTCAATGCTTGCGTTAAGTTTGCAGGGTTCCTGTACGAAAAATGATCCAACCCAGTTGTTTATTGCTTTTCCTTTTGCAAATTACTGCTGTACCCAGGTGATACATATTCTGTGCTAGCAAAGCCCTATATGTCTGCCAAATTAGTCTTTAGTCCTTGGTTTCTTTTGGAGTCTTCTTTAATGAACTGTCTTATGTTTGAAATTTAAGCTACCATGTTGAATGACTGAGGGATAAAACCTCTCATCTTCAAAATGACTTCAGGCTAATATGCCATGATCATTGTCAAAAGTACTCTACAGCAGACCATGAGAAGTAGGAAAAAAACTTTCCCCCTGAGAGACATATAGACTAATGGAATGTGTGTACATATGATTACAAGCATATAATCTACCTTTAGGCTGAATTCCCTTCTTCATTTTGATCCAGTGGGATGGGGAGCTGGTAGTTAAAATGCTTGTGCCTGATTATCATTTTTTATCCATAGAAGGTAACATTCTTGCTATCTTTTGTTTTATGTTGGACATATATTATTAATATTATTATTATTAAATTTTTTTGTGAAATCTTACAAACTCTATTAAACAAAGAACCACAATAATCTTCAAAACTAATTTTTATAACATCTTTAGGAAAGTTTGACCACCAAACATTTGAATTAATACTACCAATGCCTTTCTTAGCCAAACATTTGCTACTCTGTTTGCCTTTCTATAAACATGACTACATTTATGAATGTTTAAACTCCGAGAGAGATCCAAATATCTCCCTTTAATAAAACAATTGAACTAATTAAATTACTTTTTTTTTGTTATAGCAGTATATAATAACTTTGGAGTCTCCTATCTCTAAGTCTAAAACACCATTGTTTTTTGGAGATCAAACACCATCTCTTGAAGCCATACACTCTACTATAATTATTAAAGCATTGACTAAAGGCCTGTTAGCAGCCATTTTGAAAGTTTCATTAGAATCTATAATAACCCATCCTAATACACTTCTATTTTGTACTCTTAAACCATCAAAATTTAACTTGAATATTCCATTAATAGGTGGAATCCAACGAATCCATTTTTCAACCATCCGAGGGACAATGTGTCCTTCGTTATGCAAGTAAGATTCACTCAAACTACCATGAAGATTTTGGAAAATTCAAGTAGCTTTCTCAATGATGAGAAATGGGTTGGGTTTACTAATTTTCCTAAACAAAACAGATTCCTATGAGTCTAAATATTCCGCAAAGATAATGCTTAATTTTCTCCATTACCTTGAAATTCTGATTAGTTTTATAATTTTATAAATAATTGCAAGCCATGTCAAAAATTACCTTCATAAGAGAATTAGGACAATTATACTTAATACAATCCCAAATTCCTTGAGCAAAAGGGCAATGCTTGAAAATATGGTTAGTATTTTCATTGTTCTGATTACACAATCAACATTTGTTTGTAATTTCTAATCTTCTATCAAGTAGAAACTCACAAGTGGGGGAAGAGCTTCTCTTCAAGACCAACTATAGGAAAAATTTTATTTTAAGCATTAAATTTATTTCAGGGGTCAACTTAGAACTTTATTCTAGGATGCGCTAAAGGCTTTATCATAACTTAAGTTCTTGATTTAAGGGTAAATCTTCCATCATGGGAAAAAACCCCATAGGGCTTCTATCTTCAGCGGGGCGGAAGGAATTGGAATTGATTTAATATCTAATAACACATTTGAAGGAAGAAGATATGAAATGATGTGAATATTCCATTCCTTACTTTCATTATTTATAAAGTCATGTACTTTAGTGTCCCAATTGATGTACTACAATTTATTTTCTTTCACGAATGAAACAAGAGGTATCATATAAACCCAATAATCTGTTTAGAATTAGACTTTCTACCATCCTCATATACACAATTTTAGGCCAACTCAGTGTATTTTCTATGATTAATAATTTCTTTCCACACCATAGAGTCACCTTCCTTTTTTAGGATCCTAAAAAAGTTGTTATCTTTTTACATATTTATCTCTCATAATCCTTGCCCAAAAACTATCACTATCTATAAGGATTCTCCATCCTAGTTTAGCAATAGAAGCTTTATTAACATCCTCATTTTCTCTAATTCCTAGGCCTCCTTTAGATTTAGGCCTACAAACATTATTCCAAGCGACCAATCTTCATAAAATTCTATCTCAATCTTCATTATTTCATTTTATAAGCTTCATGGAGTTCATTACATGTAAAAATTAGGCTACTTAATTAGCCTTTATTAGAGTTATTTTACCAACTATTGAAAGGAACGGGGCTTTCCATGAACTGACTTCTTTTGGGACTTAGGATCACTTCATAAATGTACTTCTTTTAACTCTTCCTTGAATTATTGAGCAACCAAGATGCTTGCTAATGCCATTAGACGGTGGATGTTTAATGCTTCCTAGTCTTCTCTTTCTTGTAGCTCCATGCATATTATTTGAAATTGGGCTGAAGGCGTGGAAGTTTACAAGTTGTCTTGACATGGCATAAAATTTGTGCAAATTCTACTAATATTAGAACAAGTTGTGAGCCCCCAAAACTGGGGTCTTGTTGACCAATGCCAACCACGAAAATACTACCTTGATGTCGTATACCCAAGCTTTATTTCAAACTAGTATCAAACACTTGTGGATACAGTGGCTCGATACCACCTTTATACGTCCATTGCAGGGATCCATTCATCCGTATTTAGATTAAAAATATGAATATTACATTTATAGAACGGTGTAAGGGATTCGATCATGACTATCGTACCATTATTACATAACGAATTAGATTGTTCCTGATTTTACAAAAGAAGTTTATCAAGGCTACATGTTGGCCTTCTTCACAATTGCTGACCTCTCGAATGAGTGTAGTCCCAGCAGTGTACATCTTACACGAAATGTTTTTTTCCCCCATAAAGAGGCGAGCCACCCAGTAGAGAATATTTCCTATAAGGGCTACTTCCACCCTAAAGTGCATATCTGGTCATGTTTCCACATTCACATTCACATTCAGTAAAGCTCATGCAATTTCTACTATGGAATCCTACATATCTGATAAAATGAATGAGACTCAATCATGTACCATGCCCAAAGTCCTTGCAACTCTCATCATGCAGGTCATACAGGCTCCTATGCACAATCTGAGGCCCATGCGTGATAAATCATAATTTGGATTACATCCATTGATTATTTTATAAAAAACAATTCATTTGTATTTCAATGGCTTTTGGATGTTACACCTCAATGATTATTTATATTCAAAACTCATGTGTTTTTGTGGGTGTAGCGAGTTTTGGTGGATGCAAGCCTGAAGCCACTTTTACCTAGACATTTTCACAGCCTTTCATATTTGGAATTATGTCCTAAGCACAATTATCAGTCTTTCGCTCAGGAAGGTGTCTATCCTGCTTTTCTTACCGACACAAGTTTTCTTTACCACATTATTCAGCAGAAGTGCGACTCTTGTTGGACTTCGTCCCCTGCTTAGAAGACCTGATCAAACACAAGCACGAGTGTTGATTTTCAATCATGCTCACACCCATTCAATGCGATGTCTCTAATTGAGTACAGACTTGTCTTGATTTGCAGGCTCATGATATCTTCTAATTTCTAGTGACCAAGCTTTGAAAGATTAACATTTTCCTTTGGAGGAAATATTAGAAAGTCTATCATTAAAGAACCTTGTATCTCATAAAATTTTTCTTGATTTTGCTTTATATTTTCTTATACATTTTAACTATGTATTTAAAGTTTTAACTTTTGACTAATTGCTTGATTTTTTCTTACTAACTAAAGCTTTGGACCCTACAAAAGTGTATTCCAAGCATCCTAAAAACATCCAATAAATCCCAATATATGGAACCAAAACTCTTCATCTAAAAGGTTTGACAATAAACACAACCTCGCTGTCAAAATGTAAAACCATAGGCTCGTGATCAGAGAACCTATGATGGGGAGATTTGCAACCCTGCATCATTGAAAACCAAAGACAATGATGTATATTAATTGTTAGACTCTATCCAAATTTTCAAAATTTGATGTAGGTTTTCTTCATATTAAACCAAGTGTAGGAAGACAGATTCTAAATCCCAGCCGGTGAAAATTATCAACAAAATCGTAAAATTTTGCATTCTAGAAAGAGTTACGGTGGTTTCTCTACTTTCTCATGAGGTGTAAATTTCATTGAAATCTCCTCATTGTGTGCCCAATAATGGGCTGGATCTTAAGCAAAGTATCCTATATCTCTTTTTGTTCATAGTGTTGGGGATATCTATACAGCTAAAAAAAGTTAATATTAAGATTAGAAAATAAGCCTGAGTGGCTTGATACGTTTCTATTGTCTTTTAAAATAATATCCAAAGAAACAACATTGGGAATTCCAACATAGCCATAAACTTCACGAAAGTCTATAAGTTAACATATCAAAGATCTATTCCCAGCGTGACTTTTGTTTGAGATAAGAACAAAATATTAGGAGAAAGAACAACAGCGACGATACATATATTAAGTTGTTAAATGCATGTTTATGATAATTAGCCTCTAACTACAGGTCGCATTTCATTGTCTAACATCACTATTTTCAAATTGATATCTCACATTAAATTGTTTAAGAATAAGTTTTTTTTTAACATCTGATACTTTGTATTACAATGTTGTGATGTATATTCTGATGGAAACTTGAACTAGGTACCTTTTCTATGCTCTATCCAATAGCAACCACTAAGTTAGGTCTTATTGGCAAGAATGTGTATTTAATGCATGTGTTATGATAATTAGCATCTTCTTTAAGACCGCATTTACCATCATCTGATTACGACTGGTTAAAAAATTAAGCCATGATTAGTAACATGTGATTTGATGCGATTTTTAAATGAAAAAAAAACAGTTACTTTCCAAATGAGCATTCCTCTAGCTTGCATTTGCATTTGCATTTGCTGTTGCTGGACCGGTAAATATCTGTAAACGCCTCTTCACTTCATCTACTTTTCTGTTCCACTGGCTAGTCAACTCAAGAAAATGCATGGGCAGGGTTTGGTTATAGTTATTTGAAAACTGTTTTTTGTTTTGAAAAACAAGAGAATAAAGGAAAACACCAATAATTATGTTTTGGTTCCCATTTTAAATTCAATAACACAGTTAACAAAGAAAATAATAGGGGTTTATTTGTTTATAGTTTTTAAATTTGTCTTTTTGTTTTGAAAAAAAGGGGAACAAGGAACACACAAAGACCACTTTTGGTCCTAGTTTTTTTTTGTTCTGAAAAATATGGAGAACACAAAAATTACTTAATTCAGAGAACAAGAACAATTTTAGGATTACCAAAATAAGTGGTATTTGTGTTTTCAAAACTGTTCTCAGAACATTTTTAAATACATGAACAAAACATGCTAAATTCAGACAACAATAACATTTTTCAAGAGAACACCAAAATTGTGTTCTTCATGTGTTTCTCAAGAACAGTTTCAAAATAGGAACTAAACAACCTAGATTTTGATCAATAGGGTTTCTCTTTGAAAGTGAAGGGGATTGAACTGCTACCATCTTTTTATCATTCTTCTCTTCCACGAAGCCAATTTTTGGTTCAAGAAATTATTCTCCATTTTCAATAATGCAACCTGGTGTTCCTGAACTGCAACTTGAGGAGTGAGCAAAGCTATTTTAGCCTGTTCATATAGAAAAGGTAGATCAATAAAGAGAGATTTTGTTGAGTGAAACGCTAATATTACATATAGTGATATAGAGAGATCATTGTTACCTCTAAAGCTTTCACCTTTCTTTCCATTTCATCAATATGAAACTTCTTCTGTCTAGATTTTTGAGCAGAAAGTCGGTTTTGAAGGATCAACAGAGCGAAAAAGAAAAAAACTTTAGGTCACTGGCTCATTCTGATCAGTCGGCACCATTAATGCCTTTCCTCACCATTTACTTGCACAAATGCCTCCACCCACATAAACCAATTATCACTACAAAAAAAACAAAAACAACCTACATACTCATTGGAGGATGCAACATTTTGTATCTTAGGGACAGTATCCGGATTCTCCATCGCCTGTTTTCCTTTTCCACGGAGTTCAATCTCATTCTGATCTTCATTTCATCTTTGGAGTTGAATTTGGCTGATTTCATGTCAAAAATCAAACTCAAGTCCTCCATTCCTCCATACTTCAACAACACCTGCTGGTAAACCTTCTCAGTAGAAAGAAGATGAATTTAGGAGGAAGCCATGAAATCTAACTCAGGCTGTTTCTGGTTTGCAAAACACCATCCTAGCCTCTATCGCCCAATCAGTCTTGTTACCGTGATGAACTCTCTCCCGTTATATTATATATATATATACACAAGGAAATATTTCATTATTTCCCCTTTACTCACCAGCGCAGCTGGCCCATACGTCGTCCAGTCACAAACACACCCATAGGATTTTTAATAGTCATGAAATGCCAAATATACCCCTGCATAAAAGAAAGGTAAAACTGCTAATGTTTTTTTGCTTGGTTATTTTGGTCATTACCTTTCAATCTCTGGATGTGAAATGTGCTGGAATGGCGGAATATTTGTGCTTATTCTAGGAGATAATATCTGGGATAATTAAAATCTTGTCAAAAGGAAAAATGGGTCAATAATTTTAAAAAAGTAGGAAGAAGAATAAGAAGAATGTGTAATTTTTTTGACAACTAAACACTTTGTTACAATGTAGTAAAGTGGGAATCGAATCTCATACCCATCCCAGAATCTCATACCCATCCCAAAATGTTTTGCCTTTTTAAACATTAATCCTCTATCAATTGAATTAGACATGTGAATAAAAAGAATGTACATTAAAAATATTTTCATGTGCAAAAATTTATGAGACATAGGTATATCTTTTTTTTTTCTTAATCACTTATGTTAATAATTCGTTCAGAAAGATAATCTAAAAATGACAATTTTTTTTCCTACATGATATGTATTTGCAAAGAAAAGTATTGTGTTACAAAATTTATGCAAAAAAATTCATAAAATTTAAGATTAACAAAGTTGTTATGATTGAATTATACTAAATTTGTTTACGTCTTACAAATAATATTCTAAATTATAAAGATTTTATCAACATAAACTATGTTTTTTTGTTCTATTCATATAGATGAATTGTTTGTATATCCCAAAATAAAATGTTGAACTTATCAATGTCATATACTAAATTTATATTTAATTTTAAACTATTGAAATTATTAATGCTATAATAATTTGATTGTTTATAATTGGCACTAAATTCATTTCATGAATTAATCGATAAAAATTAATTATTTGTAGTCAATATTCTTTTTTGGGAAAACAATAATAGTGTCAAATTATTTTTGTATATATATAGTATTATTTTAATGTTATTATAAAATAAAGCTATTAAATTTATTACATTTGTTAACGTCTTATAACTAAGATTCCAGTTATCGAATTTGATTGAGTCGAAACAACATGTTTTCTTTACATTTATACTCGCACATCATTTGTCTAAACAAAATTGAAAATTTAAACTTATAAATGTTGATGATCGAAACCTCTTTTGGACTAAAGTTCATTAGCATAGACTAAGATTTTTGGTCGTCAATTGCATTGCCTTTTCGAGGAGAAGTATTGTACGACAAAAATTTGATCCTTGTGGGAGCAATCGCCACCTCGATCTTCATATAAACAAACAAACAACAAATTGAAGAATAAGCAATTATGTAATGTTGTTAGTACAGAAAATTGAATTTGGAAGTTGTAAGACAAATTAGATAATTACTTACTTCGAGCTCTCACTTCTCCCTCGATTTCCATATCACGAAGTACCTGACGAGCTCTGCGCGAAACTCCCTCTTAGCTAGCATTCTACATACATATATGATAGGGTTTAAAATAGAAATTTGTATGAGCCCTCTGGCTTGAAAAGGTAAGCTCATTGAAACGCTCGGGCCCTTGGCATCGGTAACGAGACGAGTTCATTCGCTGAGCTGTGCGCATGGACAACACAGAAAAGCCATGATACGCAAATCCAACCAAATCCTCATCATTAGGAAGTAGGATGAGAAGAAAAGCAGAAAGAAAGATTTAATAGCGCTTATCATGAAATCAAGCCAAATCACCAATGAGGGGAAGTAGGATAATTCTCAATAAACTGCTTCCTAATTATCATATTAATCGATAGCGATAAGAGAGCGAAAATCCTAAATCAATGAGAGAGAGAATCATACACCATCCAAATGCTATAAATGCGGAGCCACCCATCGGTGAAAGTGCAAAACATTAAGCCCTCTAAGCGATTGATATTTTCTCTCGGGGAAGGCTGACTTAGGCATCGGGTGTGAAAGAGGCGAGCCCCGTCGATCCTCTTTCTTTCTTGTTTTTGCGGAGGAGTCAGCGTCGAGCTAGCGGGTGGCTAGCCAGATCCAGGCGGAGTCTAGCTCCGGCCCGAGCGTTATCAACATGCTCTGGCAATTCCGATTGAAAAGGCATCGTCGGTTGAAGAAAGTCGTACGTAGAGCGTGGTTCCTTTACAAATAAAGCTAATATCTCGATGGCAGTGGTATCAGCTCGGAATCTGGCGGGAGCACGCCAATCCTCCAAGGATGCGAGGACCGGCCGGGCGGCGTGGGCGGCCGACCTCCGGCGCGTGCAGAGGCGATGCAAGCCAACGGAAGAAGTGGAGGCACTCCGTCTCACCAACCAACGCCTGATAGGAGAGTTAGAACAACTCACGGTGGATACAGCGCGTGGGAGCCAGCGACAAACCGGAAGGCCATAACCACCACCCATCGGGAAGAAGCGGCGCACCGACCCTCCTCGAGATCTTTGAAACAAAAGCGAGAATCCCGGCCGAGGCGGGACACGGACCACACCTAACCTAGAGAGGGGCCTTGGCGAAGCCGCTCGGGAGCGGCGTCGGGCGCGATAGACAGCCCGCCTCGGCCAAGGAATGGGAGGCGGTCATGGGAGTAGAGGTTCAAAGGCCTCCAACGAGGGCTCGACCACATAAGGAAGTTGTAAGGGAGTGGCTCCTGATTCTATGGTTCCTACAGGCGCAACAAGCCCGGAGTCCCGTTCACAGCCCGGTGCTCCGCCACTGACAAAGTTCGAGAATGCATGAATAGAAGCGTTCAATGGTGCGAAGGATCCCGTCGATCATCTTAACACATATAAGAATCAAATGGAGCTACATGGGTATCAGGACCCTGTATGGTGCAAAGCCTTCACTATCACGCTAAAAGGCCTGGCATTGGCTTGGTTTAACAGGCTCCCGCCATCGTCAATTTCCTCGTTGGGGAGCTCTCCCGTCGCGTTCGTCTCCCAGCTTCATTGGAGCTAGACATCTGAAGTGAGTTATCACTTATTGACCATAGCGAGCTCGTGAAGCACGAGGTCTTATGTCAGGAGGTTCAATGGCAGTATTTGAAGGTAGATATATCGGATGAGAAGTTCGCTATCACCATATTCATCGCTGGGTTAGGAGTGCGATCGAATTTAATGTTTTCCATCTCCCGAGAATCGCGAAGCAAACATGGGCAGGAGTGCTCGCTAAAGCGGAAAAGTACATAAACGACAAAGAAGCCCTCATATCCAAGAAAGAAAGCTCTTCGACCCACAAAGAGAAAAGCAAGACTGATAAACAATAGGGACGAAGCCCTAAGAGACAAAGAAACTAGGAGAGATCCCCAAGCAAGGCAGAGACGTCACGAAGAGCGCGAGGCGCGTCGGAGACACTTAGGACCACCTCGACGAGCTGCGTGCGGTATTCACCTCGGTGGTTCACCCCCTTGACGGCCACAGTATCGCAGGTCTTACGCGAGGTGCAACATGAATAGTTTCTGAGATGGCTGTCCCAAATAAAAGGTCGGTTACGAAAAGAGATAACACGGTGTTGGAGTTCCATAGGGACAACGGGCGCGACGGATGATTGGATACAACCAAGGAACCAAAATATCGGTATTACGGATATATATGGGGTACTTTGGATTTACGGATATATCATAAATATCGGTAAATATCGGTGGATATTTTGACATAAATATCGGTAAGCGAAAATTAATAAAATACTTTGAAATTCATGGAAATACTTTGTTGAACTTTATAAAAGACATAAATAAACCAAATATACACTTATTGAAAATAATATTCATTATAATTTATGAAATTACGTACAATAGTAATTTAAAACCAAAATGAACCTGATGTGGCTCCGTACATTATTTGATGAAGGGATCCCATCTTGATGAAGATAATATTCATAATAAGATATTCGAAATATTGAGATAAATCCACCGAAAAATAAATTTGAAGAGTTAAATGGAGCTTGGATGTGTATGGATGAGTTTGTAAAGAGATTGTATGATTTTATGGGTATTTATAAAAAATTTTGGAGTCAAAATAGTGATTACCGATATTTACCGATATTTACCGATATTTTTTCAGAAATTCCTACACAAGTGCGCGTGCTCCACAGTCGCGATTTTTCGGTGGAAAAATCGGTTTTTTCAGATTTTTCGGCGAAAAATCGGCGATTTTACTGATTTTTCCCCGATTTTTCCTCTAATCGATTTTTCCTCTGCTTTTTCTTCTCCGTGCCGGCCGAAAACCGATTTTTCGGCAATATATCGACCGAAAAAATCGATTTTTTGTTCCCTGGATACAACTTCGAAATATAATATTTGATTCGGCGGGTATCTGCATTGCTTCATAGCCTCACGAAGGTCAAAGTGGGCGCAGCCACCACCGCACCGTGACGATAACTCGGCCACCAACAGCCCTTAGGGGAAATCCACGTGATCTTGGGAGGATTTGCGGGGAGGTGGGGAATCGACTCTTGGCTGGCTTGCGTAGCATCGGGTCGGGGAGGTAATGGAAGTACAAGCGGTGTCGCGCCTCGACTCAGCACCGTATAACATTCTCGGACTCAAACCTGGAGGGATGCCAACACCCCCACGACGATCCTTTGGTAATAAGGGCAGTTGTGGCTAACAAAACAATCCACCGGGTCCTTGTCGACAATGGGAGTTCAGCCGACATCATCTTCGCGTAGGCTTTTGACAGGATGGGCATCGGAAGGGAGAAGAATTGCGGAACCGGTCGGCACCCTGCGAGGATTCTGCGGAAAGTGCTACCTTTGGGGTCAATACAGCTAGTGCTCTTTGGGAGACCCCACGTGCCCGAGCGACATGGCGGTGAAGTTTCTCATAGAGATGCCCGTCGCATAACATGTTATTGGGCAGACCCTCTCTCAACGCCATAAAGGCCATCCCCTCCGCTTACCACATGATGATCAAGTTTCCTACCACAGGTGGAGTAGGAATGGTTCTAGGAGACCAGTGCGTGGCCAGGGAGTGCTACTCGGCATCCATAAAGCAAAAAGCGATCGACAACATATACGTGGACGAGCTCGACATGCGTGACGAGGTAAATACCCGACCTGAGCCCTCGGAAGAGTTGGATCTGTACGAGTTGGGCAAATGTGCGAACACCTGCGCCTACATCGCTCCCGAGCTTTGCGGAGAGAACCTGAGAAGCCTCCTTACCCACTTCTTGAAACAGAATAAGGATGTCTTCGCGTGGAAGCGGGAGGATATGGGAGGATTGATCCATAATAATCACTCCACGAGACTAAGTTAGTCCATCCTTCAAAAGCAGTCAAGCAAAAGAAGGGTTTGGCTCACAGAAAGACAGCGATCGATGAGGAGGTGGGGCTCCTCCGGGCGAGGGCGATCGAGGTGGAGTACCGAATGGTTGTGACATCATTGCTCGTAAGCGAACGGCAAATGGCGACTCTGCATCGACTTCACTGACGTCAACCGAGCATGCCCAAAAGTTAGTTTCCCTCTGCCACGGATCAACCTCATAGTAGATGCCACAGCCGTCCATGAACTCCTCAGTTTCATGGATGCTTTTCTTCGGCCCACAACGGATCGACATGGATCAGACGACCCGAAAAGACCTCATTCGTCACGGGGCAAGGGACCTATTGCTATCGAGTAATGCCCTTTGGGCTAAAAAACGCAGGAGCTACCTACCAGAGGTTGGTGAACAGGATGTTCTAGAAGCAAATAGGGGCATCCATGGAGGTATATATAGATGACATGTTGGTGAAATTAATCACGGCCGAGCTCCACATAGCTCGTCACATCCCAAAAGCATTCGGATCCACGAGAGAGTACAACACTGAAGTTGAATCGGCTAAATATCGCTTTTGGAGTCTCATTGGAAAAATCTTGGTTTTATAGTCAACAACCGAGGAATTAGAGGCAAATCCAAACAAGATAAAAATTTGTGCTCGACATGCATACCGTTAAACATAAAAGAAGTCGATGTCTAGCTGAAGAATAGTAGCGTTAAGCCAGGTTGTGTCCAGGCTATCGATAAATGTCAACCCTTCTTCCAGGTTTTAAAGAAATCTTTTTAATGGGATACACATTGCGAAGCGTTCAATGAAACTTACTTGAGCTCCTTCGTGCGGTAAGCCCCTACGAAGGAACTCCTTACTTATTTTGCGATCTCAGTTTCGACCGGCGTCGTCCTTATCGAGAGAGCCGAGACCGTCCTGACATCCAGTCTACTATTACAACCGAGGCTCGGAGGACGGAGAGTATCAAGGATGGAGAAACTAATCAGCGTTAATGCTTGCGGCACAGCTCGCCCTTACTTTCACTCATACCATAGAAGTCCCAACTGAATACCCAATGAAGCAAGTACTGCACAAACCAGAGACCTCGGGAAGATTGATGAAATGGGCATAGAGTTGAGCGAGTTCGACATCAGATATAAACTACTTGCAATAAAAGGCGAGGTCTTGAGTTTCTTCGCTGGGTTCGCCGGCGGAGCTTGTCGAGGGATGCGCGACGGCCCAGGCCTCCCAGGTTAATTTGTTCGTAAGACGGAATACCAATGCTCAAGGGAGGCGGTGCGGGCTAATTTTGACCTCCCAGAAGGAATGAATGTCAGTATGCACTCGGTTGGGTTCAAACCTCCAAGCCAATGAAGAGTATGAGGCGATCCTTCGGCCCCGGACTCAACATCGCCCATTCAATGGAGGTTGACCAGCTTGAGGTATGCAGCGACTCCTAGTTGGTAGTAAAGAAAATAGAAGACACCTACGAGGCCAAAGGTGAAAAATGATCCACATCACCTCCAGGTGCGGGAATTGCGAGGAAGTTTGTCTTTGGTTCGGGTCGACACATACCCGGAAGCGAGGAGAATTCTCGACGGATGCCACTAACAAGCTGAAGCGACCTCCCAAGAAGATCTCGGCGAGACTAATGCTGTCGAAGGCACCTTGGAGCCCTCTATAGATCTCTATGACAAGGAAGTCTCCGCTTTCATGTCCCGTAAATTTGGATGGACCCCATTTGGGACTATTTAATGAAGGGCCTTCTGTGACAGAAGGAGGCTTCTAAGCAGGGTGAGGTTGACGGGTTTACTTTTCATCGGGAAGCCTTTACAGCGGTTTTCACACCCACATCCTGAGTGCATCGCGGAAGACGTAAACTACGTGCGAGAAATGCACGTGAAGGTGTATGTGAAATCACACATCGGAGCACGGGCGTGGCGGGAAAATCCTTAAAGCGGGGATACTGCGGCCTACAATGCTCGAAGTTTTGACATAACTAGTCGAAAATTCGAAAATTTTTCGAGAGCCTTCAAAATCTCTCATCTCCCTTAGAGCCATTGGCGTGATCTAAGCCTGGCCTTTCGACATTAGGGGTTGGAATGTTAGGCCTCTGCCCGGAATGAGCGACAAATTTATCATATTACTTGATGGATTATTTCACCAAATGGCCCGAAGCAGAACCTTTGGCTACTATCACAGAACAAAAGATACGCAACTTTGTTTGGTGTTCCATAATTTGCAAGTTTGGTAATCCCGAGAGATCTGGTGTCAGACAATGGAAAGCAATTCGATAACCTTAAGTTCAGGGATTTTTGTGTCGAGCTCAAGATCAAGAACTACCACTCATCCCCAACTCATCCGCAATCTAATGGGCAAGCAGAAGTCACCATCAGAACCCTTAAAACAGCATTGAAGACCAAATTAGAAGATCTTAAAGGCAAATGGGTAGAATACCTCCCTGAGGTGTTATGGGCATATAGAACTACAGCATGAGTGCAACTTGAAACCCCATTCGCTCTAGCTTTTGTGACGGCGGTGGCCTGTCGAGACTCGGATTAAAGTCCCACAAGGATCGAATTAATAAAGCGTGGAACTTAACAGAGGCCCTCGCTAAACCTGGACCTCCTAGATGAAAAGCGTGATCAGGTCCTAAAGCGTCTGAAGACTACAAGGAAAGACGGTAAGGTGCTACGACCAAGTCAAACCCGGAGTTACAAGCTGGCGACCCTAGTCTTAAAAAAGCTCCACACTGCGAGGAAAAATCAACACATGGAAGGTGGGGCCCAGGGAAGGCCCCTATATCGTATCTCGCGTCATCAAATGGGTAATTACAAACTCCAAACGGAAGAAGGAAAAATTCTACCTCATTCTTGGAACGCTGAGCACCTTAAGCGTTTTTATCAGTAAACCTCGGATTGTAATCTTTAATAAAGTATCATCAGCTTTTAGATGACGGTCTATGTGTTTGTTGATTACTTTGTTTAATATCCTCATCAATAAAAAGCGGGGCACCTGTTTCGACGAAATTTCAGAGCATTTGTTCCTGGTTATAAGATAT